>KB671523.1:7701-51010 GCA_000349105.1 Anopheles epiroticus | reverse complement strand
CTATGCTGTAGTCGGTGCTGACTTTTGACCCCAGATAAGTGAAATTTGGGACGTCTTCAAAAGTGCGTTCACCTATCCGTACGTCACCTCTACATAAATTGGTATTTGTTAGTAGGTCCGCTGGTGGTGCCACCATCAGTTTGGTCTTTGCCTCGTTAATCTGCAGTCCAAGGTCGTCTGCCGCCTGCTCGATCCTTTGGTAGACATCCGCCACATAGGAGAGCCGCAGATCAATGATACACGTGTCAATACCTAGGTAGATTAGTAGAATATGATTCCCAAAGGGTTCATCTCCGACTTGCGGATAGATATCTCTAGCACCAGGTTGAAAAAGAGACATGAAAGACCATCCTAGAGCAGACATTGGTTCCAGATGCTTTGTTATTCTTCAACCGACGGACAGCTTTTCGAGTTTCTTCGATGCTAGGTGACGCTTGCACAATATCATCCGCTAGAGGAGTCTCTAGCTGTTCGTTAATCTGATCGTTGAGCAATTCATCAAATCCATAGCTATTATGACAACAACATATCTGAAAGCCTGAAGTTGTTTCGGTGCCCTGCTATCTTTTGATAAAACTTTCTATTGGGTCCGCCTCTCTTGTTCGTTCGAGATCCCGAATTTCTTCCATTTCTCAGAGGTTTTTCTAGGTGCGGTGAGCTCTTTTCTCTATTCTTCTTTGCTTTGCTCGTGGCAGCGGGACCAATATACTACCATTATCGTTGATATACTCATGTACCTATGATATTCAATGTATTGGCGAAAGTTTGACTCCCTATCGTTTTTTGCTTTGAAGTCCCCTAGACGAGTAAAAGATTATGTGTGGAGCACGAAATAGTGTTTTTGGTGAGGCGGCCGTAAAAGTCATGCGGTCCTTATATTCTTCATCTTTGTCTTCGGTAGGGGCGTGAACGTTTATGAGGCTTGGGTTTAAAAACATGTCTTGCATGCGCAGTGTACATAGCCTATCACTTATGGCCTTGCAGCCAATGATAAAGGTTTTCAGCCTGTGACCTACTGTGGTAACTTCCGCACACCATTTCCTAACCACCAAATCTCTTGTTGAGCTACGAGGTCCTTATGTAGTGTGGCATCTTCTAGTTGCTAGAGAAATGTTACATGAGCCCAATTTAATCGAAGTCCGGGGGCATAGGGTAGCTCGGGATAGAACCCGAAAGTCCAGGTCTCGAAGCTTTTGTTAGGCTGTAGTAGTTTGTAGTCGATGTTTACGTGGGTTAGTTTTACTGGCTCAACACCCACGCCCCCAGTTTCCCAGCCTCGTGACAAATGTTTTTTTTTTTATCTTCGTGCTGCTCCCGGACGTTCAGACATCTTAGTTTGCTGGAAAGCCTTACCCCTTTCTCCTTGGTCGAATGGCAATGTCCGCCCAAAGGGTTGGACTTGGGTCCATGTTACTACACTGCACGACGTAGATGTGTCGCAATAGGAGTTGGATAGAATTATCAGGAAGCTTTGTGTAACCGTTTCAAATTGTACCAATACGTGATCAATGAAAAACTAGCTACAAAGACATCCCCGATCAACATTCTGGTGTTTCATCGATAGTAGAAGATGAATGAGTGCAATACCAAAGCCTTACCGATGACTTCTCTCAGAGAAGTTCTCTGGAATAACCTCCTAAACGCCATTTAATAAGGAGGATTGCACGATAGGAAGCAGCACTCTTACTGTCAGCACATTCAAATCATTTAAATAGTCCCACTCTCAGCACATTGAAAATAGATAGATAGATAGATACATAATGCTTAACACGTCCGAAGTATTCAAAGGCACCGAACAGTTTCAATGGTATCTCATGTTTCATAGTGTAGAATCACCGAAAAACTGACATGACACTTCGAATAAAATGAGCTTCAAAAGTTGTCCCAAACGTTTCAAATCCAAATACGTTAAACACTAGCACCATCTTTATAATGAATCTCCTACTACTGTACCATGGCAATGATGAAAACCTGTCAGTCCTATTGAAGTGTGAATGTATGTATCGTATGTATCTGTCCGAGGTCGTGGACTGATTGAGGAACTCCGTTAAAGTAGCTGTGATCAATATCCTTCCAAATTTGGCTCATTTTCCTACTAAAACTTGATACACGAATTAAGACATATGAAAATTACCAAAGTGAAAAGGTGTAGCAACTCAATGGATCTAGTAGTAACTGATATTTTCAAAACTCTTCTTGAAACTGGTCAAATTCCATGTTTAGCGAAAACCGTGTGGATGGTTCCAATTAAAACAGGAAATCGTAAAAATCCTTCCAACTGAAGAGGAGTCAAATCGCTCTGAGCTTTATTGCATGCCTTTGAACTTTTGCTATAAGTGAATCTTGCATATGGGGGTGGCAGCGGTCCGAGTGGGATTCGATGCAACGTTGAGTCTGATCGTATGAAACAGGTTTAAGCCGCTGCCCAAGAGATCAACGAGCGGCCTGCAAAGTACTCCAGGAGTATTTTAAGACAAAATAATAGCACAGAATCCTCCTATTTACGACGTCACGTCGATCGCTACGCCTCTAGCAACGGCAGTCAACGACTGCGTAATACTACAGTGTTCAACAAATTTAATGTGTTCACTTATCGGTGTCACAATCATGGTTGTGCTCTCTGTTGAAAACTATTGCATACTTTCGTTCTACATAATTTAACCCAAAATTATTTATAATTATCATGAAGATATCTGTTCAACACACCGATAAATTCCGTAAACTTGGAAGAGAGTCGCTTAAGTTTCACTTAACATCTTGATCACATCATTTCAAGAAGACACTAAATATTGACGCTATGACCATAAGCATACTTCATTGCGTGTATGGTCGTTGCGTTCTAGAAAGCAGAAGCTTATTTCGTTATTAGATACTTGAATAGGCTGATCTCGCTACACATTCAAGGTTATGCATAAGTTTAGCTGTATTTTTTCGTATTCTACTATCTCATCTGGCGCATTCATGAAGAAACAAGTTAGTTGTAATAATTGACAAATGATCCATATAATCGATACCTGAATTTTGTAATGAATATACATTTAGTCTACTAAGGTTGGTTGGTTGGACCAGTTAGAGTATAAAAATAATTTTATATAACGAACTATTTAATTTGTTCCTAGACCTGGGGTCTGGGCCTATATTTTGTCAACACAGGTCGCATTATTTCAACATAGCTGAAGACTTCAATAGATCAAGGAGAAAAATATTCTCCTTATTAGATTTGATAAGATTGTGTTGTGATTATTTATCACATTTTAATTGATTTGAATAATATTTGAAATTTAAATGGTTAATTAACTTCTTTAATTATATATCAAATTTTCAAAACAACTCAAATTATATTTGAAAACATACATCGGTATCGCGGATCATATTTTAAACTCACGGAAGCTGCATTTTACCCATGGGCGGGTTTGCCCATATCCATGGGTAGTTTGGAGACCCCTATCCGAGACTGTCATATTCAACATGCCTTGTCTGTTTTAGATCATTAGCCTATGAAACTTTTTTAAAACTTTTTGAAATACATCTTTACTTATTACATAGTTTATAGAGTATGGTTTATTTAGCCTGGTTGTTTCTTAATAATACATGGAATGAAAGCATTCTCTTTGTTGTGAGAGGTCGAAAAACCAAAATCATGAATCCGAAACAAAAATCGATCATGCATTAGTTGATCAGAAAGAAACAATAAAAAACTTCGCTTTTATGTATATGCATGATCTGCAACCTTATCAATCGTTAAGGTTCGTTCTGTATCTTAAACTGTCTTAATCATCAACAACCGGTCGCCAAAATGATCAACATGATCGTAACTATGTTTTCATTTTTTTAACTATTCTATGTCAAAGCACAGACAATCAAAAGAAATAAACTTTTCATAAAAAACAATATCAATTAAAGGAAATTAGTTTCAAATCGGTGTTGAATTGCGTGCATTCAAGATCAGCCGCGTGTTTAATTTTTCTTGGGTGGCACAACAACCTTTTTGGGTTCAAGACCTATTAAAGCGTTAATGTGCTTTAGCTTTTTTCTGTGACTCAGTGTACTCATAGTAGGAATCCAGCGTATGCGGAACGGTAGCAGCCCAAATGGTGTTCGATACAACGTCGGGACTTATGACAGGCATACGTTCAGTTGTATGGTTCACCTTCTCTACTCGATTGGTGAGGCATATGAACTGGGACTGTCTCTGGTGAGTCAATGTCCTAAGATATCATAATTGTTTGTGACCAGGAGTACTTTGACAACGCAAGCAGGAAAATGTATTCCGTCTTTGACGATAAAAATTACCAAATAAATAAAAAAAGAAAAAAGGACTTACAAGACAAAGTACAGTGAAACTTATTAAAACATATTTAGGTTGGTGACGATTTTAGTTTTATGATTCCATGAGGTTCTTTATCATTTATTCTTGATTTATATGAAGTATTTAAAAAATGAAAAAGTGTTGTGCTAGTAAAACATTAGTTTCTCTTTACAAATTCGTTTCAATGAATCATTAGTTTTCTTTTTATAGTTGACAAAACGGAACTACAAATGTGAATACTTTTTGGTGTAAATGTCTGATTTCAGGTATTTGAAATCTAGTACAAGCTTTCGTTATCAATGGCTTGATGAGTGGTAGGAAAGTGAATTAATTGGCCATATATGTAAGCAAATTTAGTCCTGCCATAAACTCGTTTGAATCCCCAGATGGTATGGGCTATGTTTACAATATATCTTGCTATCGACTAATTGACGGGCTTTGCGGTTCATGTGTGCTTACGATAAATCTTTCACAAACGAATGCATTTTATTACCTTGTTATGTGTGAATTGAATGTTGTTCAATTTCAACTGGTCTCTCAACGATGGCTTGCTGTGAGCCATCAAGAAAAACTTGATTTCAACCCATCCCATCCACTCGTTTACTCTTTCGTATCACCATACGTTTGTGTGTGTATGTGTGTGCTTGATGAGGTGGCTGCTTTGAGAGACGCCGTAACTAGCCCACGAGAGGTAAAGATGTAATAAACTTTCGTTAAGCACAGTTGTTTTCTTTCTGGTTGTTGTAGATTAAAACATCCACGCAAGATCAGGCTGACGTTGAAACAGCAGCTTGCTAAGATTACATTTGACAGACTACAAACGCAATCCTTCATTTACGCTGACATGGCTGACAGCCCGGTGTCTGTGAATGAACTGTGGAGATATTTTTTTATCTGCGGCTGTGTCGTACCCTTGTCAGAAAGCGTACAGGTTTTTATTCTTTAAGCTAAGGCCTGCTATTTTGGTTGGTTGTTTGGTTGAAATTTTTTTTTTCATTTTAATTTTGATCATCAAACCCATAATTAGTATAAAATATGACTTGTGTTTTCAGAATATTTCCACTCTTACGTTTGACATTATAAAATATTCAGTGAATTTCAACAATTGGTGGAAAACTAAATAAATAACGAAGCATAGAGAAAAACAAAGCACTTACTTTTTAACAGGTTTGAAAGTTGTTGCAACATTTTAACAGCAACTGCTTCAATCTATTTAAGCGTTTATTTTATTAGTAAATTTTTACTACTTATTTGAAAACTTGGTTCTCTCAACATAAACTCGTAAATAACTTATTTCATGTAAGTGGAGAGAAACACTAAAAGGTAGGCGTCACATTAACTAAACGACATAAGGTATTCTCCTATCTACGTCAGGATGGTAGCGAAAAGTAGATTTTACGTTAGGCTATAGAATGAAGTGGAATGATTTATTCTCGAGCTATTTGTGGCAGCATGCCATATTTCAATAGGAAATTATGATCCAAACAAAGACTTACCAATTATGCCCACTATAAAAATGATAAACGTTCCATTTTTCGCCCTGCCATTACCGTCTTTCCTTGCTTCCGACCTGTGCGGCTCCTCTGTAACACTCATACCAGCAAATAATCTCTATTAATCTTTTTGCATTCGTTGTCTCTCTCATTCTCTCTCATTCTCTCTTTCTCTCTCTCTTGGTCTACTCGTCTCTCTCGTGGTGTTAGCTGCTCTAGTTTGCTTTTATTATCTGGTCACACCAACACATAACTTGCCTGTGTTGGATGTAGGTATGAGTTGAATGAAGGTAACATAAGCCGATCCGTTTGTTATGATTTTTGTTCTCTCCAGAGCGATGAACGTTAAAAATTTTCGTTTGCTCATTCATGGCAGAATTTATCATCACCATGTGGTTGACGGCACAGTGGTGTGCGCAACACATCAGGGAAAGAATATTATGTTATGTCTAATTATTCTCATAAAGTTTTACGTACCGCTTGTTATGCTGATGCAAAAGTCCTCAAATTAAATGATGATTACATAATATTGTTCTGATTTTGATGCTTTAGTATCTATAAAACTTTAAATCATATAAAAGCAATAGTTTAAAAAAGTCGAAAAGCAACTGATTTAAAATACATCTTGAATACTTTATAACAGTTAACGATGTAAAATTTTTATTTCAAATTGATATTCGATCATAACAAAAATTGAAATTTGCTCTTTGTGAGACGCGCACTGTACAGCTTGTTTTGCCAGAAAATGCGACCAGCCGTGTGTGGAACTAGGAAATTTATCTCTTTCTCTCTTGCTGTTGGTTTGATCTCAGGCAATCCATCTTTTGTATACCCCCATTCATCCTGCCGTAGAGGAAGTAACAAGCGGAACCAGCCCCGAGGTGTGATACCACTGTCATGAATGGAAGAGCGGGATAGGCACCACCATGGGAAAGCAGAAAGTGCAGAACAGGGTAGGGAAGAACGTGAATACAAAATTAAGGCGAATAAATCAAATCGAAATCGTATATATTTCATCTTCGGGTGGCAGATATTATTTATGCTTTTTCACCCTCGTTCACGGACCATACCATTACCACCACCATCCTCGGCACAGACGGGCTGTCAGTATGAGCATTATGAAATAATTATCTGTCTATGTTAATCTATCCGTTTCGCTCCGCTTTCAATCTGCCGCCAGCATGTGGAGTCGGCACGTGAAGCGATGCGCCAGTGGGAGCGCATACGCAGTGGAGAAACGACGGCGATATGCGGAAGGCAACATTTGAAGGCGTGGATCATCAACTTGGCAAGAGTGACAGCAACCCGACCAGCAGGATAAAAATGCGGCATCGTTCCATGGGGAGGGGAGTTTAGGTATCTTGTGCAACGGAAACATGTCAACAGTCACGGAAAACAACAGACATGCTGACACGGCTTAGAGGCAAACTGGGGCTGAGCCACGGAACCCATCGACCCACCACCAATGACGTGCTTCCACCTTCACCGTCCCACTAGCGATGACGAAGATAAATGATACCCAGGGTCGGTGACAGCGCCCATCTCGGAGGCACGTAAGCGCAGCTCTCCTGCCCTCGAAGGCAGTTAGGATATGGCATGAAAACTGTGCAATATTTATCGTTAACGTTGTTTGCCACACTTTTTTCGTTGCCACGTTTTAGTGACCACGCAACCCCATGATCAATGCATTTTGAATAATTTCAACAGTTAATAGCATTTCAAAGATGGGTTACATTTACTAAACCTATTTTGTATAAAAAGAGTTTTTCAACAACGAGTGAGTAATGCAACAAGTTACGTGCGCTATGCTGCTTTCGTTTGATAGTTTCCCCCTTTTATTTTTACAATCATTTATTGCTGTTGCACACAAACCCTTAGAGATAGCTTTTGTAATGTGTCGCAGTAATGAATAATAGGACCTCTAGCATCTACCACAAACAGATACTGTAGTCGTGCAATGCTATCTAGCACATGGGACGCCTATATTGACCTATCGCTATGTAATCGATCATTCCGATTAGGAAGCCCAGCGTGTCTATTGACAGTTGGTGCAAATACTTTGTCTGTCATGGAGGGCTTAGGTGCGTTATTCAGACTAATTTCCATGCATCATGTGGTTGTTTTTTCATTCACCGTCCCAGGCTTTGAAAGTCAAAAGTTGCTCGAAGCATTTCGTTATACTTCTCTCCTAATGACAGTTGACAGTGGCGTCATCAGTTGCCACCAGCGTATCACAAATTTACCAACAGTTGAAAAGATAAAAAAAAAGCAGTGAATGATTTTCACATTGCACGCCAGCGGGCTTTGAATTGGCTCGTCATACGCGTTGCGCGTTGCCTGCAAAAGGAAGAGTGACGAGCGGAATGTCAAGCGATGGGAATGATAGGACAAAAACAACCTGAAGGTTAATCAATTATTATGATTGATGAGCGATCGTTCGGGAGAGGAAATTGCTTTTATAATTAGCGAGATTTCTTCCGTCCTCCTGAAATAGTGAACGTGCGGTTCGCCCCTCGAGCGTTGAGTTTAAGCAGCGTGTGCGAGCAAAGCGACGGCCGGGGATCAGTGGACGAGCATTGTTGAAAGAACAAGGCGTTTCGTGACTGCGCCGCGCACCAAAAAAAAAAGATCGTCGGCATCGTTACAGCTTTGGTAGCCGGTTTTGATCGTTATTCGATGGTGGCAGGATGCTTTACTGTGGCCATGATTAAGTGAAATTTTATATAGCAAGCCTTTGAGCGGACGCCGAGCAAACACAGTGCACGGTAAGATCCCGGGCTGAACGCTCGCTGTGGTCCAGGGATTCCGTGCGCCACATCATGTTGACAGGCAACTGTCATTTATTTCCACGCCTGACGTCCCGAAAGGGGCATGAATGTCCTTCGACTGACGGGTGTGAATGACGGAACAAAAATATTCACCCCGAATCTGTGTACAAGGATGTCGGTTGACATTTGCTGTGCTCGGTACGCCAAGCCAGTGGCCAAGGTAGTTGATTAGGTTCATAGAGTATTCATCTTCATAATACCCCAGCTCGCCTCAAAGCAAAATGATGGAACGATTTTTGTGCTGTCAAAAGTGTGCCACGACATTGCTCAGTCAAGTATGCCATAAAACGGGTGCTGATGACGCTCTTCGTCCATCACGGTTTCGTACGGTACGGTGACGTCTGCTTGATTGAAAATCAACTTGGGGAGAGATTACTTAACCAATAATGGTCGGCTAAGAGGATCAATATGGTTCTGTCCCATGTGTGCAAAGAAAGGCGTAACGAGTTGGTTCAGATGGGGCAATCAAAAACTGTCTTGATGAATTACCTCCCATCCGGTGCGCGAAAGGGGTAGCAGTGGTTACCCCGACACCGCCGTCTCGCACTTCCTATCTCGAGTGTTGGCCACAGAATGAAGATTGATAGAGTTATTGTGAGGTAATCACAGCATAGTTTTATCATTGTTCAATCGATCAATATGTATTTGACGGGATAAAAGTAAAAACCCCATTATGGCTGTGCTACGAATGGTGATTTTTATTTCACTGCGGGAGACGATCAGAATGTGCATTGTGCTGTAGAGCACTGTAGAGCCACGGATTGTGTCAAGAGTGATTTATTAGGAATGATTTCGATAAGATCGTATATAATTTGTACTTCCTATTCTTTTGTGGTTAGTGTTGTTTCATTATTTTAGCACACTTAGTATCAGCACAAAATCTACCGAAGTTTTGCATTGTGTTCAGTTTTGAGAGGTCCCTTGAGAGACTTAATATGTAACAGTGTAGCCAGTAATAGCGATAGAAATAAGTGATTTAGCGAAAGAAGTGATTGCGGCAATGCAAAATGCGATCACTTTGAGTTTAATTGTAATAGTAAGACATACATCTTGAACTTGATAGTCTAGTATAGATAGTAAAACTTGACAGTCTTGTAGTGGTGGATAGTGTGGTAACTCTTTAGGATATGGACAGTTGAAAAAGTAATGAACCAAATAACTGTAAAACCACAGTTGAAAGGCCACACTTCTTACAAATAAAGATAATAAAATATCAAATGATCGAAGTAAAATAAAGTTGATTTGCTGATAATGGATACCTTGAAGGTATTTTTATTGAAAAGAGTTTGACAATGTTAATTTTTCTTATACTTAAAAGACGCAGCAACCAGGTGTTGTATGTCAATCATATGCTTTAAATTGTGACAATTGGTGTGGTTTCGTTGTCCTTTCTGCATATATTAAACACATAAATTTAAACAAATAAGATTCGGTTCTGCGTAAATTAAAACGAATGAGATTCGAACTACATCGGACCTTATGAGAGTGTACGCCATTTGAACCACTTAGAAATTAGAAATTAGAAGAATTCATTTAAAACAGCATATTTTGAGCCTTGGGTCACAAACGACACACCTTCTCCAAATAACCCACGAGTGAAAAGATTTTAACAAAGACTTCTAAAATTTACACGAGTTAAAAATGAAGAACCTGTTTTACTATCAATACAAAATAATTGAAACCAGAAAACATAATTAATAAAACAATAAAAGCATGTAACATAAGTACTAAAATTAAGCAGACTTAAATTGAATAAGTATTTGGAAACCACTTAATATATAATTTTTTTCGTTTACTAAAAAGAATTAAAAAAAAATGGAACACACATTAAAAATAAAAAGAAACGTTTTGTTGATTTGTTGATATTCTCTAACAAAAACCAAAAAAAAAATAAGATGAATATCTGCCATTAGTCTCTTTTCCTGGAAGGCTCGGCTCGTAAAACAATAAATAATATACATATAGTTCATTAAAGAAGAGAGTAAGAGAGAGACATGAATTCAGAGATTTTCTGAGATAGTGGATTGTTGAAATGAGCTGATTGTTGAATGATTGTTACATGGCTTTTCTTTATCGGTGAAGGTCGTAAATAATTGCTTTGATATCTTGATTTGAAAGTGAAAATGAGCAGTAACCTCTTGCTTACATATTATATTTTAAATGATTGATGATAATATACGACATTTTGTTGATTCAAACAACAGACAGCATCACCGGGATCCATACTCGGTTATGCGTGTTGTTAAATTACTTCCCATTAATGTCACGTTAATAGCCATCAACAACGATCAGGGGTGCGAGACCACAACAATTTTTCTGGGAAAAGTTATCTCTTTACCCATCACGGCAATAGTCAATTCCACTGCTGAGCTAAGGAGGGTGTTAGGCCGCATTGGTCTTCTTTCCCCTCTTCCTGTACACACGCCATGCCGCCATAGTTTCGAGTCCCAAGGTGCTGTTGTCCCATGGTTTGTTGAGAGAGATGGAAAGAAAACAATGTTACCTTACGATTTTCAACACAGAACAAAAGTGGCAAAAGGACGATAAAAATGGCAAGGAAAACGCAAGAAAGCAACAGAGACTGTAAGCCAACGTGCCATGGGATAGAAAACAATGATTAAGGGCAAGAATAAATCGGCAGGAAGTCGATCTTTACCAGGCCTTGCGAGAATCGGGCAGCACATAAAGTACAGGGCCGAGACCGGGTCAGATTGCAAGCACTCATATTTCGAAGGGACGTGCAAGGAATCAATTCAAAGGGTGCAGCAGGCCTGGGAGCGATCCTGTCGGGCGCGGCGTCCTCGACGGCGTTGCCTCAATCCACGCTGGGCTTTAGAAATGTTACGCCATGTTAGGCGGCGGCAGAACATATAATAGTGTAAGGGGGCAATAAATTATATTGATGGTTCTATTTTCTCGATGGCAATGGAGATCGGGGCTGAATGAACGAACGAAACGAGCAAAAAAGCTATGACAGAACGAAACGAGACACATTAAACAAAATTTATTGACTGCTCATGGTGTGTTGGTTCTTTCGGTTTAGTAGAAAAGGGAAGCGAATCGTTTTGTTTCTTGTATTCCTTTCGTTGCATTCACACATCAATGCGACCGCACGAGGCAAAGCCGTGCTAGTTGTGCTTAGTGTTCCTGTGCAGACGCATAAAAAAGCCTAGGGGAAACCATAAGGAAATGATAAACATAAAACGATAATGATATGGCTGGGTGCCGATTGTCGGGTTGCGATCAGTAGCGTAAACGTGAACCATTGACTGAAACAATAGGACACACGGTTTGAAGCGGACGACAAAATACACACATCATTTTTTCCTTCCGCAATACTTCCACTGGAATGCTCAATAGGTAAACATAGAACGAACTCTAAGTAAACGAAAATTATCAAATTTCGTTGCAAAGTGTAAGTTGAATACCAAAGTTGTGAGCTGAAATCTCATCAGCATAAGGATGAAGCAATGTATTACAGCTTGAAGCGAATTGTGAACTAATAATGCATTGGAAACAAAATGCTCTTTGAAAAACCTACTGATTCATGAACGTTATCGGATAGCCTTTAATCATAGCACGTTTACATACGAATGAATAGTGTCGTCACACTCTTCAACCAAAACGAACAATGTTTGTTACCATGACATTTTAATTGTGCGACCCTTCGACCGAAACCTGAAACAGCAGAACAGACGCTTTAGAATGCAAAAAAAAAGATGTATGTATATATTATTTGTTATAGGTTTACAAAAGCGTCCATTACTCACGTACCGTGCAACGGTAAGATGAGCGTTTCGCTGGAATAATCTAGCATTTTGGGGGGAGAGCGTGCAGCTAACCGGGACGGGACAAATTTATGGTCTCACTAAATCAAACTTCTCACCCAATAGATATTAAAACTCGACACACACCGCCTTTCCTGGGTATCGGTAGTGTTTCCGATGGTGCACGAGCGGCACGGCGGTGGTAATGTCTATAAATAATGGTCGTTTCTATTTTTTGTGTTCCTCAAATCCAGCTACTACAACTCCGAACCGTGTGTCCCACGAGCGAGGCCAAATGGCTTAGTGTACGTGTGCAGTGGCCACTACAGCGCGGAGTCATAATATTATGTGATCGCGTTTCGTCTTCCCATAATTCATGCGCCGATAACCGACTACGCGTTTGGAGCGGGCCCCGGGAAGCAGTAAGGCGTTGGTTTTCATTTTTCGTTTTTGTGTGTGTGTGTTTCTTCTATTTTTCTGCACCATCATTAAGTAAAATTTATTGGAATGCTTTCACACTCTTTTTTCCTTCCTTTTTCTGGTGATGTTTTGCACTCTTACTGTGTCACTTGGTTGGCGTTCAGCTGGTTTGTTTCGGAGTTGTTAGAATTGTGATTGTGAAACGGTTATCAACAGCATGGCCATGGATATATGGTGTATGATAGTTTATGCTTGGTTGGTAGTAGAAAAAATGCATCAAACGCATCTTTAGCCTTAAAAGAAACTTTTATATTTTGTAAAGGCTGTAATGTTTTTTTTTTATTCTTGGTTGTGTTATGTTTTTAAGTTTCTAACACATGATGATTTCATTAAAATACAAGCAAATACTTGAAAGAAAAATAGCTTTCCTCTTAAGTTATGAGCTTAAGCTAATACATTTCGATAAATGGCGCACAAAAGTTCAAAAGCGGGAACTAAGAAATGATAAATATTCATTGCACTTTCTTCTCACGAGCGGGCGCATTTTTCTTGCGAAGGATAGAAAGAAAAAACGCAAACGAAGCTGCGCGCAGCAAGCAGCAAAAGGTCACACCGAGGTATGAGAAATGGGCGAAAAAAGTCATCATACTTCTTAACAAATCTCGACGATGAAATGAATAATATACCACTTAAAGGTCTGAGTGGTTGGTTCCGAAATTGAAATCAAACCATAATTGGACCGGTAATTAGTGTCAATAACTTTTCCGTGGCGGCAATTTCAGCGCGTTCCGATGCGTGAATCGTGTTTCGGGGGCTAATGCAGAGGATGAAGAAAAAGGGTCCCGTTGAGCGCCCGGACAGACAGTGCTGCTGAAGCGACGCTTTCAATAGGACACGAAACCGCATCTTGTTCCATCTCGTTTCGGTCCTCCGGCATTTCCTCCCTGCTTCACTGTACCGATCCTGTTTTCTCGCTGTCTCACTCTTCCGTTCCGTCTTTCGCATCTTTATCATTTCTCGGCCATTTGTACCTTTTTTCCCGGGTGATATTTATTGCAGGCGGTTCGTTAATAAATAAAAATAATAAATGGATGAAATAAAACATTTGTTTTGCTGCCTCCTGCGGTGTAATTTTTCATCTGTTCGTTTTGAAACTCCGCCAACGGCCAGGAAAAGAGCAGATCTCGTGGTAGATCGAGATCGACACCTAAGGTTCGGATGAGAAAACGCGCCCCGGAGGAGTAAATGTTTGTAATGCTATCTTTCTTTACGGCCGTACGGTTGGAGAATATGTTTTCCAGCTAGCAAATGAAGATTCGTGAGCATTCGTTTCGTTCGGTTTAAAACGTCTGATCCATGGTTAGTACCATGAACGAAATAAACGGCGGAACAGCATCGAACAGACAGAAATAGTCCGTGCTGAAAACACACAAACACACGGAACAGGGGAGCGTTGGCTTCACGGCTATAAATAAGTATATCTTTAGCTGGTGACACCAATTACATAGGTTTAATATGATGATATCCATAAAATGTGTCATCTTCTAGCCTTTTGCCTTGTGACACTGTGTGCGCTCATGGTTTTATGGGCGTGAGGGTACGGATCGGTTCAAAACGGAATCGACTTTGTCGTCGCTGTCGTTGTAGGGTACTGGCGCAGCGGGTGGTACGCGTGACAATTACCGGGACCGGGAAAAATCAGGCAGTATTACACGACGAATACAAACCAGCGTGATGCCAGCGGGCTGCGGCAAGAGCCAACCGGGGCCCTGTGTCAGGGTGAAAACACATCATAAACAGATTGCCTTCGCACACTTGGTAATCTCGTGCCACGGTTGGTACAAAACGATGATCGCCAACTGCGGAATCGGTTTTTCAGTTTCCCTTTTACAATTTCATGGATGTTTATGCTTATTTCGACCATTCCACGGGGTTAGCCACTTTTCTCTTCCTTATGCTCTGGCCGCACAAACCCAGATCAATTTAGGGTAAGCGCTCAAACGTTGTGTTGTCAAATGTTGTTGGCATTTTAGTGAGTTATTGGCTTACGGTAGCCTGCTGAGAAATTTCATGTTCCATTGCTTCCTCACAACTATTCACGCTCTGGACTCATTTATCATCTGAGTGGAAGAATTGCATGTCCTGTGCCATTCATGCCTAGATAAGAGAACATTTGAAGGGATTTATACCAAAGGATAACTTAAGCGAAGTAGAAAAGAGATTTTGAAAGATGTGTAAAATTTCACAACAAATAACACTAGTTTGAATTTCTTTTAATCGTAAAATTATTAAATAGATTGAATAATTATTAATGGAAAGGTAATGAGTTATAAAACAATCCTTCTGTTGTAATTCAAAGTGAATTGTATGAAATCAAACTTGAAAATATGTACTTGAAGGAAGTACCTGTTTAAATACAGGGCATTGTATTTGTACATTATGTTTTTCTTTTAACATCCAACAATGTTCAAAACCTAAATAAAAAAATGTTAAATTACTGCCCTCATAAAATTTGGATCACATGGCTGGGACCTATTTGCGTGTAAGAACCTAGTAGAGTTGACAAACACGATAATACCAAACTTAAAGATACAAATTTTGAGCTGGCTAGGATTTTGGATAAGCTAACAAAGTGGATCATAAATTGATTAACTTTTTTCTTCCAGCACCACTCAGTTTGAAGAAGGAGGCATCATTTTATCAAATGCGTGCCTATGGTCGTGTGTTTTGGAGCAAGATTTCATGTGCATGTAAACGTATGGCCAAACATAGCGGAATGGCGTTGCCGACGGCTGCTGTTCCTGCTGGTAGTGGCTGCACTGTTACCACGTTCACATTTACGGCTGCTGATGAAGGCATCATGATTCAGGATTATTGACTGTAAATAATAAACTTTATGAATATCATCATTTCCATTTACTCGACACAGCTGAAAGCGTTTATGATGCAGAGATTACTATAAATTTCCACCGACACAAACCGACCGACCGTGCGACCGTCTGGGGCTAGCACCAACACCATCGCCACTAATACCGACAAACTGTGCGATGTTCCGGTTCCATTCCCCCCGCGTCATGCCGCGGTAGGGCTAGGCGAACGAAGCTTGCACGGCATGGTGTTCCTCACGCTGGTTTTATCCCGTGCCTGTCGTGTAGTGGCTTATAACGTTTTTCGATGTCACAACATGGTACAGGGACTCGCGGCACAGGCCGGAAACAGCACCAGCGGGGAGCGAGCTGGCAATCGGGGTGGTTGAATATGAGAAAGCTGATTTTAATGGATAAGCAAATTAAGGAAATGCCGGATCGTAAATCATTTCTCATCGAGCAATTTATTAAGTGCCCATTTAGCGGAAAGCTAAACTTCATGTTGCGCAAATTCGATGGAAAGTGGTTGAAAATGGGATGTGGTAGGTGCCAATGCAGATCATCTGTCCGTTGCTTAAATGACGCTCACCTTCCGCGAGAACGATAAAATGGACCTAGAAACATGCAAAACAAAGGTTTAATATGCATGCTCGATACTTGATGTGTGGGATAAAAACCTATATTATTGTTGATTTTTATGTTATTGTAGATAAGGTTATTTTTTAAGGCCTAGAAATTTTACCTAACTTAATTTGCTGAATTATTGTTTCGAAGTAGCTAGGTAGTAAGTTTACCAACGTGACATTCATCGGCTATCTTCACTGTAGGTAAAAATAAACTGCAAGTTGAGTGATTTTTTAACTACACTATTTTAATTGTAAATCATGTAAACCTTTGTTAATTACGCAAACCATGATTTATAACCTGTTGATAAAGTGAAGAACTAAGATTTGAAAGCAAAATGATGTTTGATGATGATGGTTAAAGCCAAGTTATCAACAATAGTTGATTAAATCTTACTTATGGGCAACAATACCGTTTTTAAATAAGTAAGTTTGCATGATTATTTTGAAATTGAGTTAATTTTAAATTCAGGCTATTAATTCCAATGAATGTAGTTAATCATGATGATGTAGTATCATGATAGACACGATTAATAATAAAGTATAGATCAATATAAAACAGTTGTTTGTAAAAAGTTACATTAATGTTTATCAATGCTGTGCGGTATAATGTTAAGGTCACATATCATTCTATTTAGTTTTAACATATCATGTTTTGATCTACGACTATTCTTATATCACCATAAGTTTCAAAATAGAAACACGTGAAACAACAATAAAGAGTTTATAAGTTTTGTTTTCTCTCAATTTATTAGTAGATAGTAAATAAATGTACTAAATAACGTAAAATACTAACACTTATAAACGGAACATGTCCATATTGTTTCATTATTACTTGTTTATACTTGTAGAAAATACATTGCAAACAATGAATAAATGTTCTAAGCAAGTCTCTGTAATTGAAAAGCATTTTTGAAATACCAATGTGTACATGTAATTGAAAAACAACGCACAACTATCATTTTCTTCCAATTCTACTACGGTTAATTTAATTACTTTGCTAAAAGTTTGATTTTCTATAATTATGTAGCAATTGTATAATTAAATGTTTCTTGATTAAATAATATCTAGAGAGGAAAAATACAAACATTGACTGTGAAGAATATGTGAAATTATCTATGTGTACTTGTAATTGAAAAACCACGCACAACTATCATTTTCTTTCAATTCTTCTACGACTACTTTAATTACTTTGCTAAAACTTTGCTCTTTTACATTTATGTAGCAATTGTACAATTAAATGTTTTTTGATGAAATAATATCCAGAGAGGAATAGTACAAAAATTGACTGTTAATAAGTTCCTCTACAATTATGATTGCTACTTTTTGCATCACTTGATGTTTTTCTGGTTTAGACTTTCGTAAAATCGTAAATATAAAGTGTTTGGTATAATAAAAATACCAGGTTATTTCATTGGGACTCTGTTTCAAACCAAGAGTCAAATAATCGAATGATATAAAACAAATATAATGTAATATAAAGGACAATCAGACATAAAAACAGATTGCAAGAAATTATAAGCCAGTTTCTATACGCAATATACTGCTCGTGTTAAGGTAAATGGAAACGGAAGTTCACACTTTTCACACAGTTCTCACACAGTTCACACAGTTCTCACACAGTTCTAGAATATCAATCGCTGCGAATATCATTAGTTTAATAATTTTATGAATACTATCACTGCACCTCATCGCATTGTAAGGCATACACATTTTATAGCGTAGGAAACCGCAAAATCCCATGTTGCGTACATGATTGCCAAGCCTCCCAATGATTTCAAAATGTAAAGCCTCATCAGTTATGCTGATATACCCATTATTTCTACAAACACGTAGCAGAAAGATAAAGACACCATGTCGAGCGACACGACATCCCTGAGTGAAATCAATTTAATTAGTCAGCAAACTCCATGGGACATTTGGAAAACGACAAACGACCGAATCTTGCCCAAAAATGTGTGGCGAGCCTCATCCTCCCGTAGGATAAACCATGCCAATTTGAACGTGGCTATCCATTCTGGCCCGACTGTCGTTGAGAATAATAATTTGTGTAATTGGACACTACCTGCACTACCACACCACAACCGCCACCGCCAGCAGCTTTGTTAGTCGATGCGCGTTATCCATGATGTTGTGGGTTATAGATTTCAATCTGTAATATTGAATTATAGTTTGATTTCTATCAATCCCATTGAACCGGGGGTCCAAGGACGGATGGGACGGATGGTTGATTATATTTCTTGGTTTTGTGGTTAAACTTGCAGTGCATGTGGGTTCATGGCATCACACCCGTTCTAATCCATTGCATAGACTCAACTGGTTTTCGCCAGGAAACGATACCTGTCGTGACTGAAAGCGGTTGAGTAGCAGGAGTGTAAATCAAGTATCGTCTGCTCATCAGCGAAAGGGAAATAGAATAGCGCATGCGATTATGAAAGCTGTTAACTTTATGAATGATTTATGATAATGTAGCATTAATTTACAATCGTTTGCTCGATTGATGATGAAATAGATCCCAAGCATTCGATAGAGGTAATAGTCGTATTAAATGTATTACCTGATGAGAAGGTCAAAATCATATACTGAGGAGGTAATACTGCATACTTTTTGTAGCTCATGGGTTTCACAACTTCGAAGGATTATAATAATAGTTTAATTTTTTTTTATATGGATACATTACGCAGTTGAAATGTCACACCAGTTAGCGAACACAGTTCGATAACTGGTGGTATGTTTACATCAAGTTAGCGGTCACCTGCTGTAAGTCAAATATCATAAAGATTTTTTTTTAATTATTCAAACGTGGTTTAAAAATCTGTTCATTTAAGAAATGAAACAAACAAAATTGAAATAAAAGAAATAACTAAAAGAAGCTCATGTCATGTCGTCTTAATAAAAAGCCAGATTTTTGGCTACCATATTCTACTTGATTTCGCAATGAACTAGAAAAATGTGTAGGAGTCTCCTCGTCGAGACGACTCCTCGTCCTCGTGCTTGGCGGGTTAGTTGACTGTAAGCTTTTGCTTTATTACGAGCATTGATTTTGTCAAAGCCAAAACGTATCATGTGTTAAACGAGTCAAGAAAAGAATAACATGTCAAAAACCTGTCCTTTACTATCTTCCAGAATCAATTGTTTAATATGGATAATATTTCATAATATTTCATAAATGATTGTGCCACATAACCTTTGCTTCATTCATTTTCTTCTCCCCAAATACTCACCAACTCAAAATGAGGTCGGCCATCCTGCGTCGGTCTGCTGTCGGTATCATGAATTCATGATCAGCTAAATAGTAGTGTATTTCTTTAGAAGTGGTCTGAAAAAGCAAAAAACAATACGACCGCCCATCTCGTGAAGGATCAAGTAGGAAAGCAAATGGGGCACTATTTTGAGCTTTCTTGATGGGTTCGTGGTTGATTTGTAGATCTGTTCAATGATTTTTTGTCCGTGCCTTACGAAATGCCTGTCCATTTCGAGCACGCCTTAACCTTTCCGAGTGTACAATGATGATGACGACCAGCCGTCGACCGCGCAAGCGGCCTCTCCACGCTGTTTTCGCGTTTAAAGCCCATGGTCGCTGCGCCGACACCTTGCCGAGCTCGGTTGCCACCCCTCACCCTCATTTCCCACCCACCGACAAGATTGAGTATCATACCATTTACACGAGGTCGCACCAGAGCACTGGAGTGATTTATCACAACGAATAGGTGTGCAATCAATCATGCTCAAAGCAATATTTCATAAGTATAATAAATGACTGAAAGCCCCTTTGTTAGCGATCATACTTTATTAGCAAGCATTAATAATATCTAAATTAATGAAACGCAGGCTGTCAAACTGTTATTGCTGCCCGCCGTCCGGGCTCGGGGCGGCTGGCTATGGTTGGTTTATTACAGCCGTGTGTTGGTGTGCGTTTGTGCGATCTGTTCAGTGTGCCGGGACCGATGTGTTTCTCCTTTGATTATGACGAGTGATGAGCGATATCTGTGTGTGTGCATCTGCTAGGTTAGGTTAGGAGAAGGCGTACGATTAATGGTAGACACGTCAGATGGAAAAGAGTGTAGAAAAGGTAGCACCACCCGCCCCACTGCACAGCTGGTTGGGTAGGAAAGGGAAATGAAAAATGAAGCTCGCTCTGATGGCGAGTGGTTGGTGATGGAGGAAGTTCAGTGGGTAAAAATTGTAGCCCAACCATAGAAGTGATGAATGTAATTGAGAGAAGGATGAGAGAATCAAAGAGATAGAGAGAGAGTGAGAGAGAGAGAGAGTGAGAGAGACAGAGCATGCTTCTACTAACACACATTATTCTGTCAAGCTGGCCATTAATGAGAAAGCAAGCCTTGGAAGAGAGATTGTGTGAAACAATGAAACAAAGTCGTAAAGCCATGTAATAAACAAAGTCAAACAAAAGCTTCGGCTAATCGCGGCTCGGGTAAACATTTACGCACTCAAGTGGTCTGCTCAAACACCTATCCAACTGAAAGATTTGCACCAAAGTGAAGACGATCGATGAACGATAGCAAACGTTGGGTACAGGTAGGTAGGTAGCGACATGAAGGACAAATGAATGGCTGAACAATACACCCGTGCTCTAGCTGTACGGTCTTTTCAACTCGTGATTCGAAAGGAGTCCGCCATTGGTGTCTGAAGCATGTCAATAGCTTGCATTCTTTGAAATGAAATATTAATTGATTATGATATTTTTTCGCAATGATTGATTGCTTTATTGACACGGCTTTGACTTTACGCTGCTAATTTAAGCGCCCAAAGGAATGTCATTCAATTACGCCTGTTGTTGATACGTGTCTTATTTTATTTGTCCCTGTTTGTACAATCTTTTCTTCTTGTACCAGCTGTTCAAAAAACGGTTCACGTGAGAGCTATGTCTTATTTATAGCTTATTTAGAGTTTTGTGTTATTTTAGATATGTGTAGCTGTTTAATGAATTTAAATTATTGAACCTGATGGATGTTAAGACCCACTTATTCAAAGTTTAGATGCACTAACTTTGGAACATGTAACCTTCGATTCAAAACGGCTTATAGAAATCATTTGTTAGCTTTTAAATTTTAATAGAAATATCAGATTAAATAAAAAACAAATCAGTTATAGCTTTATGTACATTGTTTGATTTAACATTTTAAATATGTTTTTGTTATTTATTACGCGGTTTATTACGCGTAGAGTTTATTTATTGATACTGCGGTTTTTGTTTTCCAAAGTCTCATTATGCTCATTATTATCTTTGGTCTAGTACTCCACGTATAGATTATAGTTGTTTTTTAGTAAGTTTACAAGCTTTTATTTAAATTCACAAATGTTTGTGTACCATAACAATGATACTTATGCAAGGTTCTTGTCTTTTGGTTCATATCACCAACGAGGCCCTGTGTAAACTGAATTTTGAAATACGTGTCTACTCATAAAGTTTTTTAAAGCTTCTGTGTCATTTATCATGAATTGATATATGAACTCATCCAGGACTATGAAGTTCCAGCTGTTGCTATTTCCTGCCGCTGGTTTGCGTATTATCAACGGCTCTGTGAATGCAAAAAGCATCGATCATACCGTGACATGGGAACCAGAGGTGACTTGTGTGTTGTTTACGATATTGATATAATTTATACATGTATATACACATTCTGCTGCTGGCAACGCAATGATATCGAGCCAGGCGAAGCCCATCAATCACCTTGGACCGCACCAAGCTGTGCAACAACTCTGGCACCCATGGCTACCGTACCCAGCACTCCGGGCACGGAAAAGTCGAGATAGTCGAGCTGGGTGAATGTTTCGTGCCTAAATGGAGCGAGCTAAGGTGGTAATCTTGGTTGTGAGGCAGGCAATGCGTTATTGTATTGATTAGTTCTAACCGATAAGATTGCCTCGGTTGGGTCTCTACATCGGGGACCATCTACTGCCCACATCAATCAGATACAATCCCCCCAAAAGCCCCTGCTGTTGGCACTGGTTACTGGCGGGGTGGAGTGTTGGTTTGAAATTTACATCGATCATGTTGACAAACTTACGCCTGTCAAGCTACTGACGGATTAGTTTTCGATTGGGCTTTTGATAGTGGGCTCGAAGATGATTGATGAAATTATATGATAGAGAAACATAGGAAGTGGTAGCACCGATATGGCATCGAAATGAGGACGCTGAAAATGTAGAGGCCTGCTTACTGTGTGTAGTTGAAAAAGGAATTGCATTGTACTTAATCGTAGAGAGAACCTGCTGCTAATTACCCGCGCTTTGCCGTCCACGCCATTATGCAGAAGGGGAAATGGCGCTCGTTGCATCATAAAACAATACCACAGACAGTGCTGTCATGGTACAAAGAACAGCCTTCCTCTCGACACCTGTGTTGTTGTGGGATTTTGTACTGTCCTCGCATCCCACCAACCACTGGACGGTGACAGGATGGGCAGACCACGCTACATACCGTGACACTGTGTAAATAACATTGTCAAGGTGTTAAAAAGTGTTTGAAAGTATGATGGGTCGGAAATTAACGACCCACTGAATATTCATTCGCCGTTCACATCGCATCACACGCAAAGGGCTCCGGTACTCAAGGAAAATGCGCCACGACGTGTGACAGGGGCGCACATACACATCACTTTGCTTGATGAAAGCACATGCATCAGTGACACACAGACATCAACATACACACCGAGCCACAGACAGGCAGGCCGGCAGGCAGCCGAGTTTGCGGTGCGCGGTGCAACTGAAACCGATGGAAAATGGCACGGTGCGGTGGCTGTGCGATGATGTGACACTCTACCGTCATCGTTACCGACAACTGACGGCTGTCACCAAAGGGACAACTAATATCATGTGCATGCTTGATTAATTTCAAGTTTTCAGCCATCTCACGTCGCTTGTCATCGTGTGAAACAGACAGGACAGGAGAGTGTATGCTTCCCTGGCATTATATCGGATCTCGTTTTGCTGGTACTCCTTCTGCTTTCCGACACTTCCTATCCTGGCCTGCGGTAGAATGTGCTGCCGCTCCTGCGTGCGCCTTCCGCCTTGCAGGTACGAGCCGGGCCGGGGAGACGAAACGAATACGACGGAATCAATCTTAATGCTAGGTGAAGTCTATCATGCAAATTGACATTTGCACGCCTTTAGAATGATTGCCGGTGTGCCCGATGTGGTACCGGGCTGTGGACGGGTTTTTGTGATCGTGTCAATGCTATGAAATCTCTGGGAGAGGAGAAACGGTTAGCGGCAGTGGCTCCGCACCGGCATGTCTTTCACAAAACTCTCGATTTCCTTCCACCTTTCGGTTGACCGTACCCAGCGTTTGGGCTTCCAGCAGAAATTCGTCGTGTCTTGCCACTGTCGTGTCTATAGTTGCCTCCGTTTGTCATGTTCCGTTCGCTCCCGACAGCAGTAAACTCGGCTATCCTGGCAAGACCCCGGCCAATGGTGGTTCGATTTTGGGTTGGACGCGTCGAGGCCACACGAACGTTCGCCCTGGGTTTCCATACCCTCCTGTTTAATTTTGTTGGCATGCTGTCAGACTTGTCAGACGATAGGAAATTATAATTGATAGATGGATAGCTAAATGTAGCAAAGCACTCGCACATGCCACCAGTCGAGAGTTCGAGCACACATACGCTCATCGGCGCATACATTAGAACCAACCCAGATCAGTTTGACGTAACCTGAACCTCAGGTGAGCCATTGACGCGGTGCCAGGGCGCCAGGGGTAAGGACATTCGAGGCACCGCAACGAGGAAGGTCGGGTCCAGTTTTCTACTTTGACAAGAAGCTTGTGGCCCAGTTATTTATTCATTCTTCCCTGTCACCCGTGGCTCAACGATAAACGCACGCACGGTGTCCACAGTAGCCGCACAGGGCAGCAGTTTTGTTTAGTCAATTTTGTGTCAACAAATTTAGATCGCCAGCATGACACAGCAAAACTAACGGTGGCACAGGACGGGAGACGCAGTGCCAAAGATAAGCAAAGATGGCTGACGATGTGAAATCAATTGAACGGTCGAAACGTTGAATAGCATGACTTTTCGTTACACCTCGTGGTTACGGTAGCGAATGAGATAAGGGCTCTCCTATAGATCAACGTAGCATTGGGTCCCAAGTACCTACGTACGCTGTGTACACTCGAGCGGGCTACTTGATGCTACCGAACTGTCAAGACGCTGTACACACATTGCGGCACAGAAACGCAACATTTGCTCTACAACATGTCCGCAGTGGTAGTTAATGTCATTGCCGTCCGGTTGGTGGTTTGCGTTTTCGTATTGTTGATGGCTGTCCGCCACTTCCACTGCTCGGTTGGTAGTTATACTTCTTCCCTTTTGTTGTTGCTGTTTGATTAAGTACCCCTTGTTCTTTCTTCCCTTCCCTTGTTATGTGCATCCTTTTCACGCTGCTGTCGCGGAAGAGCAGAACCAGGAGTGTGAATCACATTTTGATTGATTGATCATCATCGGGGTCGACAGCGGGTAAACGAACTTCGGGCCGAATTAACACGCAAGGCAAAGGCAACCGCTGTGGCCAGGGATCGCCGGGAGTTGAAAATATGCATTCCCAGTGCGACGAATGCCTGCCGAAAGGGGGCCATCAATCAAACTGCCAACTAACCCCTTCGGTGTTTGCCCGGACGCGTTGTTTGGCTTTTTTTTATTTTCTTTAAATTTCCGATAAACGATAAACGGGTCGTGTGAAGCGAATGTTTTATTAGGGTGATTTGATATTGTATTCCATGGGCTCTGTCGTCGAACGGACGGGAAAATAAGCTTTTGAAATGTGTACAGTAGCAGTGAAGTCGCTTTATTCCCTCTTACCATACCTATCAGAACTGTCCCTAGACGCCTGGCGCCTTACCTGTCGTAACTGTGGGTGCGACCGAGAAGACTGTACGAGTGAAACGAAGGCTTGGCCCTTCATTTGAACCGTGCTGTCGGCGACTATTAATTCGCATTTTACAACGCCAGCCCGAGCTGTCCTAGGTGGTGACCGTTGTCGACGCGACAAACTTCACCTCACTCGCTGGTGATGCAAAGTGGCAGGTTTATTGATTCGCACTGGCCACCTTAGCGAACGTTTCCTGTCGTACATCAATTAACGCTCGTACGCTTGTTGACTCGCTAATGTTTGTGAATGGTGGATGACTGAAACGCATTAGCATTTTTTTTTTGCTGTTGTATGCTTTTTAGCTCCTCAGTGCACACTTCATGGAGACACTTAAGAATGCCCTTTTCAATAGTTTACGATTGATTGCCGCATTTCAATCGCGGAGCCGCAAATTGATTCATTCTAGTCCTATTGCTTGAACGGCTTTGGTTGTGAACACGCTGTAGAACGTGGGCGCTTCATAAAGGCTTTTATCTACAAGCGACAGAATATCGTTTCATTTAAATTGCCTCATTTACTATGCCAGGAATTGAAGGGTACCAACAATGAGTTGTTTGAGACAATTGAAATGACAGAATCATTTATTAAATTTATCTATGAAATCGCAAATGTTGCGTTTAATAGTCATTCCTAGATCCAAACACTAAATACTAATGTGTTCTATTCATGATACAGTTTCAAGCATAAATCTTTATCCATATCCATAGTGATAATATAAATTGAAACATTTTTTTAACATATTTTGAATTGCATTTATCTCCAACGTCGTCTCACTCCTTAGCTTTTGGTTAGCACAAATATTGATTCGTAGTAACGGCCACACTGTATTGTTTAGTATTTCCACTATATTTATGCCATTTAAAAAATGGGTAGCTGAACGAAACCACTAATTCAAATGAAACATACATGAATGGATTAAGACAAACTTAAGATTATAAATAAGAAAAAAAAGACAATATAACCTCCGACGAAGTCATTTGCTTTAAGCTTAGTAACATTTGAAGCTTTTCCTCTACATTCACTACTGCGTCGTTCATCTTAAAAGGTATTAAAAATCTTAAAACCGACTAATGAAACCATTATCTGCAATCAAAACTTATCGATTCATTTTCTGTAAAAATAGTTAATAATTTTGTAACTTTAAGATTCAGGATTCACATTGTTCACTACAAAAAGACTGGCTAATAATTAGACTTTATACTTTTCACGGCATTCATTTTCAGTTGTCACGATCGTGTTGCTCACTAAACTAAAAATAAATAAACGGAACATCAAATTATTCGTATTTAGCGTTATGGGACAGCGCCTGTCCGAAACATCTATATGCTTTGGTTTGTTGTTACTTTTGAATAAAAGGAAGGTAGTCCAAAAGGGATTCAAACTGCGTCAGTCTTTGTGAAGAGGCTACGCAATTGCTATACAACTTCTAGTTCATCCCTAATAAAGCACAAAATACGTTTTTTTATACAACAGAAAATAAAAACACTGCCATGGTTCACAACACAACAATTGTTGCTCGTACTTCATTACAGATCCCTTCGCTTGATCGATTGATCACAAGCTCCGATACGAGTGTACTTAATAACTTCGATTTCGCAACGACCGTGACCGATACATCGGTTCAATACTGTCAAACCAAATTGAATTCGACAGATTGTTTAACGTATGTTTCATGCATCGATAACATCGACCAGCACCACTGGGAGGCAGCTTGTCACCTCAAACCCGTCCCGAGTCACGCTGTTGAAGTGCCCACCATGCTTGATTGACGATTGATCATCAGCTCACCTTATCACGCACGAACAACGTTTGTTTGAACATATAAATCTTGCTAAGCACTTAGATGCCACGAGCTGCATTCGAGTTGTCCGGTGGCACACATACGGCTACAGACATTGCTTTGCTGTACGACGAAACAGTCGGTTTTAACAGTGATGAATGAGATTTTTTGAAGTTACTACAATGACGCTGTACGTTGTGGCTGCGATATATCTTCAACGACGATGACAAATGATCGATGCTGTCATTTCTGTATTCACCACAGCGAAGGGTGATAAGTTCAAAACTATACGGATAATACGTACGTAATTTGCCGCTCTTGCTATGTGATCTTCCCTAGGCCTTCCAGTAGGAGCATGTTGAAATTGTGATGTTGTTTGATGAAACTCTGTTTCCCCTGTGGCGGTTCCGCTCCTCTGATTTCGTTACACATGAAAAGCTTGTAACATTTTTTCTTCTCTTCTGCTTGTGTACCTATTTGGGTTCGTTAAAAAGTCAGTCACTTGAACACATTATTCATAAGATGAAGGTTTACGACAAAGGGCAATTAAAATGAAATTGTTAAAAAGGGAACGGTGGGCAGTTGAGAAGAGTGCGCGTGAAACGTTGATCGTATGATTATGTAGTCGCCGGTGCACGCTATTTCTTTACTCCTCTTCGTACCGCAAAGTGCTCGAGGCGCATTAAGCCAGTAGTACTTGAGAATATTAATGCAATAGCGTCGGTGCACCGGAGAGTGGCAGCGCGAGAAACGCGTGCTCCCGGCACTCGGTCGTTCCCTGTCTACACTGTATTTGGTGGCAGTAATGGCAAGCAGCAAACAGCGTAAAACGCAAACGTTAAACTAGATGATCATAATTAATTTCCATTTACATGAGCATTTGGGGTTTCCATAACACCGACCCACACGGCATCCGACTAAAAGGCCGGGCGGTTTTGTGTTCGCGCGCGGCACCCGCCGTCTTCCGGCAGGCGAATTAAAACAGCATTTTAATCGAAGAGCAGAAAAATACGTTAACACCAGCCTGCGGTACGCACCATTTCCTCCACTACCGAGCCCAGCTCGGCTGAACAGTGTCTTGAGCACCCTCTCGCGATACCGTGGGCGCACAGGTCCACACGACAAGCTTCCAGGCGGGAATCTCCAAAGCTATTCGCTTCTCCTGCTCGTCGTCTGCACAATCAAACAATCAAGTTGTGTTTAGTGTGTGCTCAAGCTGCTCAGAAGTGATATATAGCCCCGTGTTGACTTCGGTGCGCAAGTTCTTTGCGCCTGAAAAGGCAACTCCGTCACGGGCTTCGGCGGTGGCAGAAGTGCGTCAGAGAAGGACAGCGGTGCAATGTAACTGCAATAAGGAACCAGCTTTCGCACCAGTCACCGTACCCGACTACCCCACGGTTCACCGTGTTCGCGCCCGGGAACAGCAGAAAGAACGAAGGCGAAACGCCAAGTATCGCTACCATCACCGGCACCATCAAGCTCCTGCCAATTTGTGGCCTACGATGGCGGTCGTGGCGGCACCGATGGGGGTCACGGTGGGAGATGGAAGATATATGGCTTTATATTTCGAGTTCATGGGCCATAAATCTTTTTTTAACTTTTTTCTCCTCGTTTTGATATTTATTACCTTCTTTTGCTGAAAACTTGTCGTTTTTTTTTTCTCAAGCAGCAGTTGCTGCCATGGAAAGGGCACTGATACATTCACATAAAGACACGCATACCGACATACAGCAAAAACGCCGGAGAATGCGATTGATACTGATGAAACCGAATTAGTCAATTGCAATCTTCGTTCGAGCAGCCGTCCGGGCGCTCCCGAAAGTTTCTATCGTGTAGCGCTACCTAGCGGGAAGCCGCCACAGGGAATGATTTTCCAGTTTAATTACTTGCCAGAACGCTAACAACAACAAGCAGAGCGTCTTTGCGAGTGGTGCGAGAAAGAGTTAAAATGCAAATTGCGCTAAAACTGTGGGTAAATGGGTTACGTTCTGTACGTGCATGGCGAAGAACATTGTTTCAGGCGCCGCTCATCGATGAAACGAGGGCGAGAACGACGTAAATAAATTGCCTCTACGCTGATATGGTATGAATCTTTGTTATGCATCGTAAATGTATTTGTTGGTTCGTTTATATTTTGGATCAGATCTTTCATTCCAAGAACAGCTGAAAGGGTTACTAATAGAAAATAAGAAAACTTTAACAAATAAGTAAGATAAGATTCATACAATTAGAATGTTCTTCAGTACACAGAAAACCCCTTCAAAACGGAAGTATATTGATGGCGACCGAAAAAACTGATGAGTTTGATAATCGGTACGCCTAATGACGACATGTGGCGATAAAGGTTCTGCTGAAGGTTTATTCCAAACGGGGTAAATGAAAGGACAGAGTAGAGCGTTAAAAATAGCCGAAAATAAACACACAAAACGCACACTAAAGCGTCAACCTGCTCAGTGTGTCCTTTTTTCGAAAGCTTCCGAAACGGTTACCCTGTTCTTCCTTCAAACTCATTTTTCATTTCGGCGCCTCTTGCCACCGCCAGCTTTCTGGTAAAATGTTTCAACACTATGGATTGTGCCATCCATCCAAGGCACCGCAGAGCACACTAAATTGCACTGGGCTGCCGAAGTTGCTTGGTGGCAAGCTGCTTTGGCATACTGGCTTGTCCTGAAATCGCCGACGAAGAAACATATATTTTATTTCTGCGGTAATTTATGTATACAAGTCCGAAGCTTTATTAGCTTCCATAAATATTCAGGGATGTTAATCACATTGAATTATGTGACATCTTTATGTCCTTGTGTCAGGTTCGCATTCGTTGGTTCACTCCTGCGTTCATTCGCTCACTTACGCTAGATGGTATTTACGGGGCTCCTACGTGTGCGGAGTGCACAGGATGGGCTTCCCACATTCCCACATGCTTCTCTTTCCTGTTGATGTGACTGACGAAGGCGAGGCGAACAGGCGGTGCGAACGCATAAATGGAAAATAAAGAGAAAACTTCATTCATTGCACTGCACCTCGCAAAATAGCAATAAAGTCGACTGGAAATGGTAGCGCTGCTTGAAATGCATCTCAGGCCTGCGTAAAAATTTGCTTTGTTGCATTGTCAATAAGGTTACCTCTGAAAAAAAGTGCGCCTGAGTTCCATTTAATTTTAAAACGGAAATCAAAATACTGCCTGCGGTTAGGAAAGGTGTTTTCGTTCCACATTTTGTGGCACAGAGTGAGGCACAGATTTCACCGCAACGCCGAAGGAATTGATAATGTGTGTTTATATGGTTCGTATTTTTGATGGCGAAAGTTACCTGTAATATCACCCAAAACTGTCCAACAAGGATAACATATATATTTCACATAGATGTAACAGGACATGTATCTTCTTCGAAAAAAAAATATTATTATCAAATAACAGTAGCGGGAGGATAAGTAGAGCTTTTAGTTTTGGAACAATGCTTTACTTCTTCTGCATAAGCAAGCTTACTTATGCACATTATACGCGACCTCAAAGACCTATTTGCTGTCCAGATGTTCTACTGCTCGTTTGTGCGCTCCGTGGTAGAGTATGCGTCAGTGGAATGGTGGCCAAAGGTTGCGCGCTCTCTAGCCCTTCTGGCGCCGCAACACCCAGCGAACTTTTGCCTCAAGACTTTTGGACTGAATCGGATCTACTTACCAGTGCTACTCTCGCAACTATCGTTGTGAGTCCCGCCAAGATTGCTCCGTGTTTACTTTACTTGACGTGAGGCACGCCGCTCCCGTTTTGGTGCCGCTGATCCATTTTTATTTTAGTGCGGAGTGATTATAGTATATCCATTGTACCAAATATATTTGACACATTTGAACACATTTGAGTAACTCAAGTCCCGTTGAATGTAAATAAATAGTAATAAGCAACAAATCAGAAACTGTGAATGATTTTGCTAAATTTGAACTCTGATTGCTATTTTACTTTTAGTTTTTTTTTTGTAGATTCCCGGGCGAAGAGATCGTATTTCATTTGGAAAACTTCATAAGAATAACTCCATAAAAAGCACTTAATATCCTTGAACTTTTTGGCCAAACTGGAGGCAATATCCTATTTAAGGATTTTGATTTCACGAATTTCTGTTGAAACTTTAAAAATCGTTCTTCTCCAGAAGGTTTTCATCGATTTTTCTCCATGATTACGATGACAGTTGTGCCCCTACCCAACATGTTAATACATTTAATGTTCAAGAATTTACCCCTCTACTAAAATTAGAGAAAGAAACAATGATGAAAAAGCAAAGGAAATAGTGTGTGTCTTTAGTCACAGGCGTTTGAACTTAAAGTAATCGCTGTGAATTACAATAGAACACAACGACCACAAGCGATAAGGCAAAGATTAGCAATGAGCAAGGGAGACTGGTGTGGACTTTTTTTGTGTAAAGGTGATTTTATCGTATGCAATAGAAATTGTGAAAACTTTGTGACTCTAGTACACCGTGCCTTTGACCATTAACAAAATCTAATCAAAGGCAAAAAAGGCCTATTGGTAACATCGAGATGACTCGGTGGTCGAGTGGTAATGCCGTATGCCAGTTTTGAGGTCCGATGTTGTTTCGAATCCCGTTACAACAACTACTGCCTCCCCATACGCAGTACTATGTGTAAATATTACATGTGTAATATTCTTCTAGTGCCACTTGTCATGACTTGAGCAGGACGCAACACAACGTTCTTTTTTGACATCTCATACGCGACTTTTTATTCCTGCAGCCATTACTTACATCTATGCTTAATCCTAGCTTATCCTATCCTATCACTAATACTAATACTAACTTACTCTCTATTACGTATACACTAATCTAAGTTCCCTGAATGCCTAAGCATATTAGATGACCCATTGGTTGTTATGTTACTCAAGAAGAAGAACAAACTAACGAGGAAATAGAAAATAAAGGATATCAATGTCATCATCAGTTTTCCATCTATTGTAATTCGATTAGCTATTTTTTATCTAAAATTACTTTGCGTAGTTGTGACACGCACTACATGGTGTGTATATTCCTTCACTTTTGAAATTTGTTGTTCAAGCCCATAAAATTAATTAAATATTTTTTTTGCTTTAAATTTAACAAGCAGCTAGAACGAGCTGAAAAAAGAATGCTCCTTCATATAGAGTTTTTTCTTGTCTTGTTCGATAACTAACAAAAACAAAAACAGTCTTTTCCCGGTTTACTAATTTGGAAATGTGAATTATAAAAATTTGACAGAAAGCGTATTTTACAATCACTTGACAGAGAATTCAAAATTTTAGGCCATTACTACGAAAATTTAAAAAAACTCTAAATGACATACATTTTCTGGATATACTTATTTCCTCTACTGCGAGCATCTTGAGAATGAAATGAAATGAAATGAAAACTTATGCAAATTCTGTTCTGGCAATACTTGGCAGATTAAAAAGTAGATATGTCATTTGAAGTGATTATACAGACCACGCGTTTGGGAGAGCGTCTCCTAATAAATGTCTGAATCAGGGAAATAACATCGTATATGTTGGTGACATGTAAAGAATGACCACCAAATGGGCAATACGCTAGAGAAAAACTAATCTGTCACGGTTTATAGAGCAGATTTCACCCTACCTAGACGGTGATTGATTGTTGGACACTACAGGGCTGTTAGCGCCTTTCGTGCGCTTGATCTCGAGATTGTAACGATTGCGCTACACAATACGGGTTTGGTAGAAGCAATGTTCTCGTTGGCTCAATTTGGCTCTACCTTACGGCGCACTACCTATGGGGAGCATTGTTGAGGGTGCCATTGCTTGATTATCTTTTGCATTGGGAAGAGAGGGAGTAGACAAATACAACCAGGCCCGTCTTGCATCATCGGGGCTGCAAGTAGGGGCAGCGAGGTTCACCTTTCGGTAGGCAACATCGGAGATTTTGGACGGTATTTGTCTTTACGCTTAGACACTTCACAGTTAGCTGGGATTTCACGTCAGACGCCACCCAGGGTCGGGAACGGTAACATAAATCTTGCTGCTCAAACGGTTCCACCCGGAGTAAAACTATGACACCAAGGATGAAGACGGCTGAAACTCTCGATGGCAACCAGGAAAGTCCTGAACGCGAATGTCTGCGTGTTTGTGTATTTCGCCGCGTCTGTACCTATTCGCATTATTTGGGCGACGCAGACATTGCCGGAATTCTCTTTGGCCTTTACCTCAGGTCGCTGCTTTGTTTCGTGAGGGAAGCCTTTTTCTCCCGTAGCCCTTTTGATTCCCTCCGACCAACATAAACACATTAGTCTTGGAGTAAAAGTGATATATGTTCGTAATAAATTCTCATTCGTTAGCGTGTGTAAGTTATACTGCTTTTCTGTGCCTTTTTTCAGTTCTGCCATCAGTCGCTGTCTCGGAACGGCCCGAACACTGAGACACAAACACACACGTTTTCTCCATTTTCGTAGTGGTGGCTTCACGAGTCGGTGGGCTATAACTTCACCTCGGATCTGGATCGTTGTTCCGTAAATCTTCCCGTCGTCGGTTCGTATGCGCTCCTTGTTCACACCACTTCAATTCATTGCACAATCAAAGGCGCAGCGCCAGAAGACATTTCTCTACATGATGTTCTGTACAGTGTGCTCGGACGGAGGGTTTTGCGACCAGTGCGCAAGACAACTGCTGCTGCCGGAAGTATGTTGGCCAGAGTTACCAACAAGTCGCGAGGAAACTTGCTTTGCATCCTTAACCACACTGCACTGTACATACAACAGCAGTTATACCACCTTCCAAGCAAACGTAAAGTGTTTCACATTTTAGTACTTCCTTCACGGTTACACTCCATTTCGGGACCTTGGAACATTCGTTTACCGTAACGTGTGGGGTGCTGTTTACCGTTCTACTGCTCGTACGACTCACTTTCAATCTAAAATATGTCCCTTGGCTTACCCATCTACGTCATACGATGCTCGTTTCCCGTGCGGCAGCGCAGTAGGGGAAATAAAAAATGTATAAATATAAATTATATTTTATATATCTATTTTCTTGTTACTCAACGCTTCCAAAAATGAAATTTATGTGCTCGAGCAGCCTCATCGCCTAAAAGAGGGACCCTTTCCTTCTGACAGGATTTCCACACCCCTAGTTACACTTCAGTCAATCTTCACGGTAAGTAAGTATAAGGACAGAAGGAACCTGCTGATAACCGACAGAAACAAACTTGATTCCTTATTGCAGACAGCTTGCATGAAAGGTTAAGAATGTAGAGTGGATTCGCATAAAATTGTATATTTACTGTCATAATTTACGTTTGAACGATTTGGAGTGACTGTACAAAACTTTTTATAAACTGGTTTCTCCTCACTGTTTATTTTTGTTTTATTACACGTTTTGTTCAATGTATTGCGTATATTTTTTATTTAATTTTGGTAAATATTTTCCAAATTTCACGCGTACTTTATTTTGCTAGTGATTAATTGTCATCAATGTACATTTTGTATTGCTTATGTTAATTGAAGAATCATCATCACTTCTTTGCTCAATGTATGTTCTAAAACACCTATCGATGATCGGAAGTAAACGGTTGAATAACAGAATGTTAAAAACATTACTTTTAGTTATAAACCATTGAATTTACTTACTTAAACACATAAGCAGTAATATAACTAAAACCAAACAAAATAACGAACTCAACACCTATGCAAACCCGAAGCATTTACGCGCTTAGCTGTCAACCACAGCCTACTTGTTTTTGTTTTAAGACAGCCTGAACAAACTGAGTTTTTTAAATAAAACAGGAATTTTTGGTACATTAAATCCGTTGATAAGCAATAAGGCCTGGCAGTTACTTGCTGTACAGTATTCATGTGGATATAGCGCTCATCGATAGGTACATGATTAGAACAGTTTAGTGTTAAGTACATAAGTGTAAAAACAAGGGTACAGAAGTAAACACCCATGAACTGTATGAGCTATAAGAAAATATCAATAGAACGTAAGTTCTTTTTTAATTTTACATTACAAAGCAAGAATTGTGCTTTGCCAACATCTTTTTTTAAATGCTTGCGGCCTAAAAAGTTGTATACAATTATAAACCCAAATAAGTTAGGTACTTTGCAAAAGAACTCATATTAGTTCTGCGTTAGAAGATGCGATCCGAATGGAAACATAATAACGTAAGGTTTTTAGGGGCCACCGTATTCTCTAAGCAATACCTTGCATCTCTATTAGTCGACTACACATAATTAATAACGATTATACGTAATTAAAGAATAAAATTCATGTTAACTAAAATAACATTTATTGTAGGTTACATTAGCATAATAATTTTAATCTTTGTCGTATGTTCATAACCAGCATACTATATCATTTGTGCATACTATTTCCCCTATCATAAATGCAATATTTTGTAAAAGATGCACGCAATGATATCCTCTAATCTATGCAGATAGTTTAAGTTTTTTGCAAATGTATGCATCAAAATCACAATATCATTCCGTCATTATGCCAGAACCACCGCGAATGTTTGGACTGCTGGTAAATTTATAAGCTTCCAACATGTATGTACCTTGGTACACTGAATAGGCATTTTTCTGCGGAGCTGGTCCCCTTCAAAGAAACCTCAGAGACTAAGCCGCCTCACCATATCGCGGTGATAGGTCGCGTGAGTTGTACCAAAAAGGCTGCCGTGGGCATGGTTCCCATTGGGTATGTGGGTTAAATTCACTCGACGATGGAGCACTAAACGACAGTCATAATTCTTACCCTCTCCTGGTTTCACACGACACCGGCGAATCGAGCGGTGTTGTTTTTTTATGTGTAGCGATCCTGCAGAAAGATATATGACCCACGAGTGCCAACTTGCACGCTTGGTGCTGGTAGCTCACCGCAATAGCGCCAAGGAGAAGGTCCTGGAGACGCACGTTCTGGGAGAGAAACAAAAACGACTAGCATACCGGCTCAATAACTATGATGTCGAAAGAATTTATTTCGCCTTGTCAGGTTTTAATTACGATCACGGGCCAACCGAGAAGAAGGTACAAAATTGTCAAAATGCCACACACTGGTGCGCTTGGCTGTAGGACATGAGAAATATATCATCCATCAGCTGGTAGCGAAGGGTGGCGAATGTTCTTTGTGTTTCTTGTTGCTTGCAGCCGTGTCTCGTCAGTTCAATAGGATAACTGGTCAAATGAACTTGTAACTCAACACTGATACCCTGGCTGGGGTCTGCGGTCGCGGCAAATCGTAACGGCTGCGATTCGCTCGGCTAAAAAGGCGGATGACAAATGAGACGACCGCATCGATGGTGGGAATGTTGAAGCTGCAAGAAGGGACCTGTCGACCTACTCACACGCAGACTATCTTGCAGATATATCCCACGCAGCGTGTGCTGGGCCTGTCTGTTCGGTTTCGTTTAGTGTGCTGCTCATAAAATACAGCATCAACGAGTGATTCTGACATTACATCTACATAAATGCTGTCGAACGACGTCGGCATGCACAGCGTGTGTCAGCATGGCAGTGGGGAAGAGACCACAGCTGGTAACATAGAGAGAACCCCCTCGTCGGTGACGGTAGAACACTGATGTTTCGTGAAGTTGAACTATTTCGAGTCGTTTCTCGTTCTGGGTGGTAATAAGTAATGTGTTGTAATCGCACATGGATATATGTATAAATATATTTATAACAAGTGTGGCATTATACGTGTGCGTTTCCCGTGCCGTGATTGGACCAACGTGGATTCACTCATCGTTAGCGCTACGATAAAAACAGCCAAAGTGAAGCGTTTTTTTCGTTTTAAATGAGCTTCACCTCCCTCGAGACTGTCAATTAATTATTGCTGCCTTCAAACAGGGGCATAACGACTTGGTTTTATTCCATTGTACAGAATCTAACAAAGCGAAATGAATAATTAGGCAGTTTCATTAAATAATAATGGATAGGAAAGATATTTCGAGAGGGAAGCGATGAAATTGTTCACATCTTCATAGAAGGTTCCTTCTATGTGAACTGTTGGAGGTTTAGAAGCTGAAAGAAGCACACTGCCAAATTGTGTGCACAAAGCGGCGAGACCAACTGAAAACAAATTTGTGTGACCGTGGTCGAGCAACATGACAGATAAATAATAGGTTGCTGAGCACCTCGTGCTAAACATGGCAATAAATGCACATAGTCTTTCAGTGATGGATTTCGTTTAGCTTCGTTCCCCCTAATGACTGGCTTTTGAGGTTGTCTAAAGGTTCTTTTTTTAAATTACCCCCGGCCCAAAGGGTGTTGCTAATTTGTGTGCCTTCTTCATGTGGCGCCTGGGCAACGGTGGGAAGAGCAGCCAGCGAAAACAAAGTCATAAGAAAGTACGTAATGAACGCGTTGCGAAAGGACGAAACAACACCACGAACGAGCCAAATTGATGGTGCTTTTGAGCAACGCATCTTGTGTTATGGGCGATAAGTATTGTGCTAACATGGTTGTTTGAAGATAGTATAAATTGCTGCGTTAGTTTGGGATCATTTCTCATTTGATGTTTAATGAGTTGTAAATTGCAGGTCGCATCATGTTTTGTTAGAGGTCTTATTTAGGTTTCTGATCTGCATGTTAGCTACTGTGCTCTACAAGTCTGCTAAAAACTAATTCAAAAAAACGCGAATACGATGATCAATTGCTCAAAACGATATTTGAGAGTTTATTTACAATGATATGTTATCGTCTCAATTGATACCCGCCGAACTCATTCGGCTGGAATTTTCTACAGATCCTAGCGCAACCCAGAATGAGTAAATGAAAATAAGAGAATGATAAACTATTTGTAACAGCAGCTGGCATAAAGTAAATGCTTTACATTCAACCAGATCGAACGAGGGTTAGTAGGCCACCGATGTTTTTAAACTAACGTAACTAACATCATTTAAACGTCAGAACATTCATAGCTCCTATATCGAAAGCGATAGCCATTTGGTTGGCTCTGTAATACGGTGTCCCGACCGAGCAGCGTGAGCTCAATAAGAACTCAACTCTCTTATGTACAGAATTGTCCAACAGACATTCAAGTCGTGGAGTGGAAAATAAGTGGAAATAGATTAAAATATCGAGTTCACTGTTCCAAAAAGCGCGTTTAGGAATAAGGACGGATATGATAACTGGAACAAACACAAAATGCGTTCGGAACCGACATAAAATTTCCAATTGATAATCCACTGTTAATGTAGATCTTCAGTGAATCACATGGCTGCAAAATCTTTCCCACAGTTTGGAAATTCACCTGAATGACACCCATGCACAAGAAAAAAGATGCAATTAATTATCACAGGAAGAGAGAGAGAGGGGGTAGCAAACAAGATGCAATTAATTATCGTGGCACATTGGTCAGTAATTGCGCCAAATAGTTTGAACTTATGATCTTCGTGCCGTTGTTAGCCTCAGCCTGTAGTTAACTTAATATCTTAAAGCATCTCTTAGTCCCTTACTGTTCCTTATTTTCATTAATGACGCGAATTTTTGAATGATTTTTTTTTTTGTCTTTTGAGGATCAGAATATAACACTCGACGGCAAGCTTATTAGTTTTAGTGCAACCGCAATAGCTTATCACTTTGCTCAGAAATGCAAATGCTAAAGAATTGCCTTCAGTCATTCCCCAACACCTTCGATTTATGTTGTCGAGGCTAATATTTAAGGTCCTGCTATGTGTCGTAGCCAGCAGGAGTTCGATGGAAAAAAATCCTCAATTTATTATAAAATTATTACTCAATTTATTATTTATTTATAAAAGATTGGTCCGGTGTTGGAGACTACTGTGTCCTTGATGATAATTTGAGCTTCAATAACCGAATTGGGCAAGTTGTAGCGACATCAATCCATTGCAACATTGGTATAAATAATCATTTTAGTAAGAATGGCTATACTATAGTAAGTAAGTATGAAGAATGTAAGAATGTAGTTAGTAAGTAAGAATGACTAACAAAATGATGAGTAAAAGTAGATAGACTAGCAAAGCCTTTTTGCAACCATTAAAGACCTATCGAAGGGATAACCTTGCCAATCTTCTATTCAATTTCGTGGTAGAAAGGATTATTATAAGACCTCATGTTTCGTCATCAAACATTTCAGTCCATGTTGCTAATCCCATGAACAGAACCGTGTTTTGCAGTACAACCATTTTGCCGAATGCTATTTAGCTTTCAGAATAGTAAGTTCTGTAAGTAATAGTAAATCATATTGTGAATGGATGTAAATCAGAACATTTTCGCCTTGCCTTGTAAGCCTACGCCATTACAAAAAAGGGACTATAAATCAAAACATAATTTAACGTAGCATGTAGTCTGCAGTGCAAACTGATCAGGCTATCAAGAATGACCATGACCAACGTCACATGTCAAGCGAAAATGGATGGAAAATTCTCAGGATCCTTTGCTACCACCAAGGGTCTGTGCCAGGGGGATGGGCTTGCCTGTCTCTTCTTCAACTTGGTGCTAGAGAGAGCCATCCGCGACTCGGAGGTGGAGACTTCGGGAACCATCTTCTACAAGTCAAACCAGATCGTGGCATACGCTGATGACATAGACGTCATTGATCTGCGGCTCTCCTATGTGGTAAAAACCTACCAAAGGATCGAGCAGGCGGTTCGAAGTTATCCCAAATTGCACTTATATCGAATCAAAAGTCAGCACCGACAACAGCATAGAAGTCGAGCTGCGCGCATGGATCCTGTTGGCCATCCGGTAATTCTGTAGCCTGAGGAGCATTTTACTTCACAAAACCTGTCACGACGGACGAAGCTGGGACTATATCACACCTATATAGTTCCGTACTCACGTATGCCTCTGAGACATGGACTCTGTCCAAATCTGACAAAGCCCTCTTAGCCGCTTTCGAGAGGAAGATGCTTAGGAGGATTGTAGGCCCCATACGTGAGGTTGGACAATGAAGGAGCCGACACAACGACGAGCTGTACGAGCTGTACAACGACCTTACTATTGTACAGCGGATCAAGCTCGCCCGGCTCCTGTGAGCTTTTGGGCCATCCACATAGACAGAGGAGGCGTGGAAAACCCAAGCTGAAGAGGCGCCCACCATTAAGGCCGTAATAACGGATTGGCAGACGACGGCGCGAGACCGTGAGCGGTTTTAGAATTTGTTGCGGCAGGCAAAGACCGCGAAACGTTTGTAGCGCCCGATAAGTAAGTAAGTAAATAGTCTGCAGCTCTCCTTGTTTTTCTCAAGTTACGTGGATTACGGGCTCCAGGGAAATCCGATGACACATAGTTTATTTATTGGGTGGCTCGGTGGTTTATTTAGTAGCTGCGTGGGCTTGTGTCATAGGATCAGGCCGGACGTTGCATCGAACCCCTTTGGAATCGCTGCCGCCCCCCATGCGCAGGATTGACTATCCTGCTATAGATACACTAAGTCACAGCACCACATACGAAGGATTAGCAATCTTGCTATGAATGGGAACAATCAGTCACAGAAGGAGCCAAAGCACATTGATGCTTGATGCTTTAAGTCGCACTAAGAGCCAAATCACAGTAGTCCTTCGGTAGGCCTTGGCCCTAAAAGGGTTGCTGTGCCACAGAAAAAGAAGGAGATAACTATATGGACACAACCAAACAGTAAACAAGAGAATTTTAAAATCACTGATACAATTTGGTTTTACTGCCACAAACTTCGCAGTAGCAATTTTAGTTACTAATTATAGAGACGTGTGCGATCGTATTAAAGCCATCCCACCATAAAACAACTATTTAGGGCGAAGTTTGTGCTAGTAGAAATATCACATTCACTTTTAACAGTTCACGCGAATCTGTTTTATGCTGTGTTTCTTTATCTCTGCAGGATCTTTAAATGAACCGCAAAAAAAACGAATATATTTATTGCAAACTTTACTTATGAAACTTAAACAAAACGAAACGATCGTGGATATCAGTTAACGTTATAAGTTGTGAATGCTGGACAAACCATTCACGCTGCCGAGCCATATATGACCACACAGTACCACGCTGAAGTGCATTCAGGTTACTTGACCCAATTCCTGCAGATCCTGAAGATCCATGATTCACCCATCGGGTTTTTTGTAATTGCACTTATAACGGCTTAAGACATGCGTGAGTCTCTATTTTGTGAAGTATAATCCATTTATTTTTTTATAAAAGTTACAATTTATTAGTTTGTTAGATACAGTGTCTTTTATAAGTAAGATTTTTTTTAATAGGTTTATTCAAAAGCGGTCGATATATGAACTAGCAACTTGCAAACCTGACACTCGTTAATCTTCACTACTTATTTAATAAACTGTAATCATTCAGTCAAACTTAAGCGGCAATACCGCATTCAATGTAAAATAATTATAGAAAACAAAAGTTAATAAAATAGTATATAATAAAAACAATAACAGGCTGACTTAAAACAATATTTTTAAGAGTTTCTTGTTGTATCAATCATTCGTGTAGGGAAAATTAAAATGTCTCCACATGATCCTTAATTTATCGAACAACATCCGTGTTTGAAAAGTTGATCGAAAAATCTCTCCAGAACAGATGAAGAAGCGAGAAGAAACATTGATGACACTACTCTCTATCTCTCTCACTCTCTCACTCTCTCTCTCTCGCTCTCTCTCTCTCTCTTTCTATTTCTGACGCATCATGGTAAACATGGAAAATCGGTTAATGGATGTATATGTCGGCGGAAGCTATTCGAGTGTTTGGGCTAATGCGCACCTCATCATACCACGGATGGTTTGCTGACTGAAGTGAAACGCCGCTTCAAACCCACTAACTGACAGAGATGTCAAGAATGCACAGCATGGAATCCGAACTCGCCATTGAAGAGCGAGTGGCCCAGGCGTCCCGAGGTGTAGTGCGTTGCCGATGACGTTGAATCCGATGCCGCCGTCACTGTCGATAGGAACACGTCGTTTTTTCCGTTGCTTCCTTTCGTTCATCGTTTCTGCCGCTTTGTTTCGTCATAACCAGTCCGGCCGACCGAACACGATCGATCGAGCGACAGGCGACCGGCTAACGCCAGACGAGATTTGGTTTCGGTGGAGAGTTTTGATTGACAGCACCTATATGCGGATTGACGGGTATAAATGACTTTAGCAATTCATCACTTAACAAAGCTTGAACACGCAACGCACAAATCACTAAGATATCGAAATACAAAGCTATCCAAAATAATTTGACATCGTTCAAACAGTTTGACGAAGGCGCTTTTGAAGGCGCATTCCCTCCACGTCACCGCACTAACTACGTGGGATGGACGTCGAAATTCAAATGCTTCTTATTTTGTAGGCCTTTTTCTTTTCATTTTCTTCTTTTGTCCGTCTATGCTGGTGTATCTTGCTGGGAGGTTCTCTCCCATAAGCACCAGCACGGGCTCTACCGTGGTTTTACCAACTTCGACCAACGAACGAATCAACTTGGTAGATAGACAATCAAGCCACGAAGCACGAACGGAAGCACGAAAGGAGTCGGCAAGCATCGTGACTGTCAGGATTTTGCGGTACAATTAAATGGTTGTGTCAGTTTCAGTTAATAATACCATCTCGAGTCTCGATTTCTTGTCACTTGCCGCGGTTGCCTTTGTGCGAATTTTGGGGATTTTTATATTGCTTGACAACTCACAGACGCAGTGATACATAGAGGCTAGCATAAGCGCAAGAATATTAATTAAGATCATTTCGTCTGCTAAGACCAACAATGTTTGCATAGTCAAGGCGATGATTTATTGAAAATGTTGTATTTAACATTTTCGTGCCCTGTTCAACGTCATACGAACGATACAACTCTCGGGGCTAGAAACAAACTGATATTGCTAAGTGAAACGAACGGGTGCAACGTTGTAACATTGATTCCAGCCATTGGTGGTGCGAAATGTCATAAATTAACCTTATGTACATCGCATATCTTCTCGATGATTCGTTCAACCCACCAGCTGCCAGTATTCATTTATCTTCTCGTCTTCTCATTTACAATCCATCAAACCTTGCCTGTTTCTGTCGGGCGACAGGCAGTACATCTCATTCGTCGGTCCCTGAGTTTGAATGGTCATGTTCGTAGGATAAACTAGGGTGCTACCACTTCCTCATAGAAATCACAGCGTGTACAACATTACAGGATCTAACAAAGCGAAACGACATTTCCCAATTCCCGCACACTCGGGTTTCATTGTAGGAGTCTTGTTTGAAGTTAGAACTATTCTGGAAAAACTGAATATTTTGGTACGCCATCAATGTTCAAGACAGTCACAAATTTTGTATCAATATCGCCACAGTAAACAATATAGTGCCAATGGGACTTTATCATCTATGATGTGCCAATTGGAAAATGGCAAATTTAGCATGGAGAAATCACGGGATTTATTTAA
>KB671522.1:197793-212605 GCA_000349105.1 Anopheles epiroticus | reverse complement strand
TATTTTGCAATCTAACATAACAAATTATCTCAAACGTGCAAATGCAATAAAATTTGAATATACAGAGCTTCTCATCTTTCTAAACATATTGCTACAGTTCTTAATTCCATTTCTCTAGAGTTTAAGCCTTTTAATTTTTGTTTTTTCCGATAAGTTATTTTCTAAATCTCTCTTTATTAATAAATACCATTATTATTCTTTAAAAACGATGGTCAATATTGCCTTTCCGTAACAATTTAACAAATACCTGCCTGGTACACCACGTTACAAAATCACATTGAAATGGACTCCGAAGCATCAAACAGCATGAACCATTTAACTTAAAAGCATCAACGTCTCAACTAACTCCCTCCCGAATGCCATTAGCAATCAGCAAACACATTGTGCGCATAAGGACAGTTTCACTGGCCACACTACAATACCATCACACTCGCATGGATAGATATGCTGTCCCATCGACCAACGGCCGACCGTACACCCCGTCAGCTTCCCAAGAGACATCGCCCCGTCCCCTGTTCGTAATCACGCCAAACGCATGCCGGAAGATTTATCTCCATGTAAGTCGTGTGCAATGGCTAAGGGCCGGTGTGGTCGAACGAGTTGCGGGTTTCCTCGTTCGCGCTCTCTCCCTCCCTGGAGCTAATATCCACTGCCCGACCATTACCGTGCAGCTGTTTGGCCTCCCATTAGAAGGCGCATTGATGGGCTGGTCGGCTTCATTCGGCCTGCGAAACCGAATCACGTTTGTGTCCAGTCTTCCAGGACGTTTCATTCACGCCAAAGTCCTTCCCTTCCTCTCTTGTGGAGGTCAGCAAAATACGACTCGCAAGGACGACGGCAAGGCTGTACCGAAGCACAGCACCGGAACGCATGCAGATGTCTTGAGCATTAGAAATTTGAAAATTATTTCTCCCTCCGGTACACGTTTGCTCGATGCCCGGTGGCCTGGGTTTTACATATATTATAATAAAACATTCACTTCCAACCCACTCCACCTCTATCAAGCGAATTGTACGTGTGTGTGTGTTCGTGTTTGTCGACGCGTTGTAGGCACTGACCGATCGATAGAGAAAACCACCCCCGACGGCAGCACCGTCGCCGGTTCCGGATTGGAAAATTTTCTCCAAAAACTAGTGCACCCGTAGCGCTGGCCGGGCGGCGAAAAAGGGAAAGTTTCACCATCGATGTGTGTGTCGTTCGCGCTGTGTTATCAGTGCGGAGGGGATGAGTGGGTGGTTCGGGGACTGGAATATGGACAGGGAGGAAGTTACAAAATCTCAATTCCCACCCCTCATGCGTGCCGTCGTCTTTCACCTTCTCCGCTCGCCGATGCCTTGTTTTCCACCAACGTAAGGAGAACAGGGGGAAATTCCTGCTTCTCATCCAACCAATATCCCATCCCTGCCCCTTTCATATGAAGATCTTGTCCCGATGCCATCCTCACAGAAGCCCGAACACGCAGGGATATACACGCGTCGACCATCGGCTCTTTCTCGCCGTGGACGTCCGTTCCGTTTTCGTGGACACACATCTGCATGTGTAAGCATCGCCCGGAAAGCGACCTCCCCTGCTCGACCGTCTATTCACCCACAGCTGGCCAAGTGTGTGTGTGCGCGCGTGATTCCGGTACCGAAACTTTCCGCTTCCGGGGGGCAGATGTGCGTATAATAACAATTTGATATATAAATGTGTTTATATGTTAAAACCACCCACTCGTCGGATGCGTCGGTCCATCGGTCCAGCTGCTATGCAAACTCCAGCCTACCAATGTGTGAGCACGTGTGTGTGTGTGTGTGCTTGGTTGAAAAGGATCAAGATGGAGCGAGAAAGAAAGAACAAAGCGGGAAAGTAACTACGTTAGAGAAGGTAGAGCGACGCTGCTGGAGTTTTGTCCCCAAAAAGGAGGAAAGTGAAAGAAGCGAAAGGGGGCGCATTATTTTCGCCCCGGACACAAACGCTTGGAGTTTTCCTTCTCTTGTGACGATGGTCGACGGTTTTTGACCACCAGTTACCGGCAGCAGCGTGTGTGGAGTGTCGTTATCATCATGACGAGCGCTGTGATCTTAGTGGGCCAAAGACGGGCGTGTGTTTAGTCGACCAAAGTCCACACTTTACTACCACAGCACTTGGGCATGAGTATTATGAGAGCCACCATGTGACTTTTATGTAGAGATGGGAGTAAAAGGATGTAAACGCAGAGTAAAAATAATGCAGCAGCAAGAAAACGCCTGAAAATATGCAATATTTAAATATCCTACTTTTCAAGCTATTTTTGTATATTTTAGCGGATTGTGTTGTAGATTGTTTACATTTTTCTTCTTCTTCTTGTTGGTCCGGAAGAAATTTAAACCCCGCTCCTATCGTGTAGCAGCCACCTCCTTCACCAGATAGCGCCTATTGTTTACGGTGTAAGATTTAAATTTCTGAAAGTTATACTCCTTCAATTAAAACTACTTAACCCTTCTGCTGACGAGATCGATAATGTTATCATAATTATTTTAAAGTTACAAAACCTCATTTTACTTGGCGCGCTAACGTAAGCAAATAGAAACATTCAAGCTGGGGGGACACAATCCTTCCAATTGCCCGCTTTATAGCACCATTTTAGAGGAAAGGCAGTGGAAGAAAAAAAATCGTTTCCTGCCATCAAAATCTAGAAACAGAAACTCATCCTGCATCTAGCTTCGTGTCACTTTGATTTTTCTCTCTTGCCGTTTTTCCATGCGCTGGTTGCCCCACGCGTACAAAAATCCCTTCCATGATGTGGCGTAAATGAACAACGCCATTAACATGCTGATGTTGCTGCGCGTTTCGTTTTCCTCGCGTAACACAAAAAAGAAAACCATCAGCAATCAAGTAATGGAAGTCCGTGCGAGACACCGAGAACAAATCAAAAGAAAAAAGAGAAGAAAACGCCTTGGACAATCTTAAAACACATCCAGCGCCACCACCAACCACCCCCGGGGAATGGCCGGTGCGGCTCTTTTGTGTGCGCGCGCGTATCCGGTTTACGCGTTTCGCGTGCGTTCATTTTCAGATAAATTATATAACAGCGTCATTAAATTTATCGTCATTACGAAAGTTAAAAAGAATCAAATTAAAAATTCACCCTTTACGCTGGACGCTACCGGACGGCAGGAGGGAAGGACGGCTTGTGTAAGACACGGGGAAAGGAAAAAGAAATTTCCCAACGTCGTGAGATGGGGAAGGAAGTAACAAAAATGAGAGAAGAAAAAATACACCTACAAACACACACTCACATAGATGCGCTTTGCCAGGAAAAGCTTCGTTGCTGTCTGTGATAAGAAAAAGAAAACCTGATCGAAGCGAGATGGTGCAAGCGATGGGTGGTTGAGACGTAACCAAAAAATCCGACACAACTAGAACTTGGTGTCTTGGTGGAAAATTCTTCCACTGGACTTGGTCGAGTTTTTTTTTATTCTTTATTTTCAGTGTGTTCAGTCTTTTCTCTTTCTCCATCTCCCAAACCGTTTTGCTCGTGTCTGTTCCTACCGCACTGGTACGAATTTTCCACTTTATGTGTTCACTTTTTTTTCACTGGAGGAAAACATCTTCCGTCCAGCACTGTCCATCGGTATGCTGGCAGTGCTGGTGTGCGTACGCTTGTATGTGTGCTAGTTTTTTTTTTTGCTAATGTCGTATTTTGTTCGTTTTCCCGCAGGGGACTGGAAGGTCGTCTCTCTGTCGCTTTTCCTGGTTTTTTTTTGTTTACCGCTCTGCTTTGCTTTCTTCATTTGCGATCATTTCCATTTCCACTACTCGGGGAAACGGTCTTAATGGTGTGCGTACGATCCATTGCGCTCCGTTCTGCGCGTTTTATCTCCCTTCCCCGGTTATCCAATTCCCATCCCACATTAACCCCTTTCGCGATTTCTTATAAACGGAGTGCTGTGTAGAGCGAGGAAAAGAGAGGCTGTGAGAAAAAGAGAAAACTTGTGTGTATTTGTGTGTGTGTGTAATAGTAGGATGAAAAGGAAGGAAAAAAGGCTTCCTAACCGTCCAACTTCAGTTGTTTTTTTGTCTTGAAGATGGTACGTCCTGGAACGGGACAGTATTAGAGTTGCAACAGTTTTGCGATCGAAAAATGGTTAATTGTAACAAATATTAAATGTCAAACAATTTAAATAATTGAAACCATTTATTTTATCATTCATTTTTCGAGTTTCAATAAAAATCATAAAAAAAAAGAAATCACTCCTCAGCCTGTATCACATTCAGCGCCACTTGTTTGGTAGTACGATACAGTGCAATGCATGCGTACGATACAAGCAGAGAGTAAGTAACGAGTTCGAATCCCGACTCAAAAATCGACTGTATTTCGATGGACGAGTTTGTTCTGCTTTAAAAGGGGAAAAAAAATGTCATGAGAAAACTTCCTAAAATAAATACCATCCAATAGAAACAGGCAGTAGCGCCGATCTCCTTCCCTTACCTCTCTTTCTGTATCATTCCTAAAACATATCAATTCACTCGTTCTTCCGCCAATGTATCTCGTCCATCGGTTGTCCCCTTGTTGCTAGCGCTGCTGCCTCACACAGTCAGACACCACTTCCTCCTGCTCTTCTTCCCAATTCCTTTGGACACTCACAGGCACACGCACTATCTTCTTCCTTTCACTCTCAACCCTTTATCTTCTCTTAAAGACGAGCAGGCGATACGTCCGCATGGTCGCTCGCAACACAAAACGGTTGTTTCTTTTTCCGTGCTTCGTCCGCATACCGTAGAGTGAATTTCCCAACGGATGGAAAAATTCCACCCAGGCCGCGATTCTACATATAGCGCCCCCCAATTGCCCACCGAGTCCGATACGGGAGCGGGCCAAATTGAACGTAAAGCTCTCGGACATGACGGTGAACACACACACACACACACATCCGTTTTTCGGCCATTTGCTAGCCAAAAGTCAGACGAAGGACGATCCGGTGCGAAGCGAATTCAAATCACGTTGCATGTATAATTCGTTGCCCATGGTAAAGCTGGACAGAATTAACAGAATTTCAATCGTAACAAGGGTTTTATTTATGCTGCTGCATAAAGTACAACTGTTTCGGCCCCGTAATGGCCGCTGCTGTGTCCCGCACTTGCTTGGGGTTGGGGAAAAAGCAAGCAGCTCAGATACTATAAGAAGCTAGTTCTTATACGGGTTTGAGTGTTATGAAAACTGCAAAGCGTTTTTCTAGCATCAGCAAAGGTGTGTTTTCTCCTGCTTCCTTCACTTTCACTCTCGAAACGTCCATCCTTTCGATAGTGCTTGGCTTAAAAATATTCCAAAAATGTTTAAACATCCACCGTTTCGTCCTTGCGCTTCTCCTCACTCCTTCCTCCATCGTCAGGTTTGCGCAGTCTTCGAACCTCCTGTGGCGATTTCAACCATCTCAATCCTTTGTTTTAGAGCGTCCACACGTGCCGATGCAAGAAGCCACATAACAAGGCGAGCACAAAGGCACACATACCGATGAAAATGTGCTGCGTGTAGGACCAGGGGTGGGCTGGCGAGAGGGGTTTCACCTCACGTCCACGAAATCGCGCACACGTACACACGATCCGAAGCGGGCCAACGGTCGAGTACCTCGTGGCAAACCAGCCCTTCTCCTGCCATCGACCACACACACATGTCCTTTAATTCCGTTCAACCCTTGCACTCAGCAATGTCCTCCCACTACCCCCTCGGGCAGCTTGTTTGATATTCTACACCCTCTTCCTTTCCACCCCACTCATCCACCCTCTCACTACTCGGTTTCGTTCATTACAAATTCCAGTTTCTTTTAGAAGATCTTCATCAAAATGCTTATTTTCGGGTTCCGTCCATCCGGCTCGGTCCAGCGTGCAGATACAGGGGTGGGGCCGAGAGGGGGGGGGGGAAGGCGAGTAGACAATGTTTATCTTTTCGCTGCGCGTCCCTTCAGCGAGGCACCGGCCGAGCGTATGGACGTTCGTATGTGACCGGGCGCAATAACGAAGGCACTTTGATTAATTTCTTCCCGGTCGCGCACGGTTGAACGAACGATTGAAGGGGGTAAATGGGTAGAAATGGGGAGGAATGGGGGACATTTGGGAGAGGCCGGAGAGTAAGCGTAATTTGTGCTGGGCAGTGAAGGTAATTTTTGATCGCATGCGTAACTGGAAGTAAATTGCTTCATCGGTTAAACGAAAGCCTGGTCTATGTTTTGGCATAATGTTATCTTTTTTGTGGTTATTTAATCTGTTTTATACAGACTACACCTATTTTGAAATACTCCAACTTCATTAAAGTTGTTCTATGCAGCTTCCTTTTATTTAAAATTACAATCACGTATCCCCCAAAATATTAACCATACCCAAACTTTAGGACTGTATTTTCACACCCTTCTGCCCACTGCTGGTCGACTAAGTTAAAAAAAAAAACTTTCAAACCAAAGTTTGGCCTTAGCTGCAGTTCACAAGGTCAAGAGAGAAATGGGCGCCGATCACGACTGAAAGCCCTTTTTCCGAGTCCTTTTTTCCTGCTCAAGCATGTCAAATCTTTAACGAGAGTTTTTAACGCTCTACTTGGGGCTTTGCACCTCCAAAGGTGCGTCAGTGAAGGTGTTGAAGTATCAAAAATCACATTACAATATCTGACGAAAATATGCCTCTGCAACGGGCTTCGTCCTCTTTGCGTACACATTATAGTACTGAAAAGGATTAAACTGTACCATGCATTGTTTCTTTTACGAGGTGACAGATTATTCGATTCGTTTTCGGAAGTGCTCTAATAACTTTTGCCCGTACAACTTTGCCTAATTACTAGTATACTTCCTTTAAAAACTTTTCCGGATGTTCGGCTCGCTGAAGCACAACCCAATAAAAGAGGTTAACAAAAAAACACTACAATCTCCTTTCGAAATACCAAAACGATCCTTCTTCTATCAAACGGCACAATCCTTTGATTATGTAAGTTTGGATGTTTTTTTCCTTCTTCATTTGTTATGTCGATTGAACTTTTTCCCAAGGTTTTATGTTGATGTTTTACTCTCCTTCTAGTTCTGTTTTATTTTCTCTTTACTTTCTTTCACTTTTTTTCTGCAACTGTTTCACAAACCCGTTCCCTTTTTATGCAAGATTGACCGACTCTTGCTGATTGAGTGCTGAAACTTTTATTATTGACACTTTTGATTCGAGTAGTACCTGTGCGCAATCGGCTGAAGTCCTCTGAGGGTAATTTGTTTGCTTTTTTTCGCTTCCTTTTTTTGTTGCCCTATTTGCTACCCAATTGATACCTTTTTCGTTATTTGATCAGATTCTAATTTCTTGCTTTAGGATTGCTTCATATATAAGTTTCTCCAAATAAGCATGTTTTACCAAATCTGATTTGTTGTGAGCATAATGCTTAAACAATTTTATCATTTTTTTATTTATTTATCATTCGATGAACTGCATGTAGTACATAGTTCATTATAAGAAGGAAAATTATACATAAAAAGGTAATTAATCAACATTGGTGTCCCACCGTTTTCCTAAGCCACTGATAGCATTACAACAAGAACAAGGAAATGAAAAAACAACCACATAAAACATTTAAAACGGCGTACATGTAGTGACAATCAAGCGAAACTCTGGGGCAGCAAAGCCCATCCAAAGCACGTCATCGCTCAACCTAAACGCCCTACAGCTGCACCAACCTAAACGCACCTAGACTGGCCCAAAAAGGGGTTCATGTCCATGTTAAAAAATTGAAGCAGTAAAAAAAACCTCTCAAAGCAACAAACTTAGAAAAGCAATTCCAATCGCAAGACTTCACTTCGTTACCCTGCCTCCTCTCTAGCAGCAATTTTTATCATTACCACTATCGACTCCAGCCGAACGAAGACACCAAGCCAACTTCATAATGATTGAAACAAAAACTGAAAATAAAAAAAAAATTAGGAAGAGTTCGCTTTTCACTGGCGTGCCACGATGTAAACGGGACGCAGGAACGCAAGATAGCACCAAAGGGACAGTAAGGACAGTAAAGAGTTAGTCGGTTAAAGAGGGGAGGAGTTTTGGCGAGGGGGATATCGAAGGAAAAAAAGCCACCTTCTCAAATCACACCATTCGGCGAATGTTCAAGGTAAGGATGGCCCAGCTCACCACCGGGAGAAATAAGTACTCATCACCCCTTTCTTCTCACGCAAGCTGGAAGTGCGCGCCTAATGCAAGGGAAAAAGAATAAACGAAAGCATAACGCGAAGATGCTGTGCGAAAACAAAAGCATGAGACGGGAAAAAAGAACATAAACGGGACACAGCCAGCCAGCCAGCCAAACGGTCTTTTCCCGCAAGGAGAGCGCCACTGGGACGCAGGAAAGCTAGAAGAAAAATTAGAAGGCAATTGCTGGGAGGCAAGGAAGCTGGTAGTTGATGCCATGGCAACGAGCGCACTGCAACTGGTGAAGGAAAGTGACAGCAGATAGACAGATAAGACACGGAGGGGAAAAAAATAGCCAATGGTGAGCTGGAGAAGAGTTAAAGACACTGGCTAATGTTGGAAGCGAACTGAGTTAAATTAAGGTAACGAAAACTGTGCAACTTCAAAGTATGTAAGCAATACAGGAACGGATACTACTTTGAAGAGCATTTTCCTTCTTTTTTTATTTCGTTCGTTTTCTCTTTATCTCCTCTTCGTTTGCTTTCTTTTACTGGACGTCAGTTTCTTTTCACTGCATTAAGTAGGCTTTTCTTTTTGTTAACTTAATTTTCTTGATATTTACCATGCTTGTTCCATTTTCTTCTTTTATTGTCTCTTTAAATCTGTTTGAAATGTTTGAAATGTAAGAAATGTTTCTTTTCAACATTTCCAAAGCAGACAAAAACGAACCAGCCTAAGAGCCTCGCTGTCCTGTTTCGTGAAAAACGGTTCATGTCCTCTTCTAGCCCCTCTATGCTCAGTTTTGTTACATTTGTATCAGTTTTTATTCGTCCCTAAATGTTTCATTTCAGGTCCTCCAGACTTCCACGACTCCACCTGGCAACGAACAGGGCAGGACGTTAACCGTCGGTTGCGCCCTTCGTGTGTTGGTGATTTATATCCTGTTTGCCAATTTTCGATGGAATATTCATCATCGTTGTCGTTCGTTTTTGCTTGATTTTCTATTCATTTTCTTCTCTTTTTCTTCATCATATATTAATTTTCTTCCAGCTCGCTTTTGCTTCTTCTCGGTTATCTGTTGCAGATGAACAGAGTTTTGTTTTCCTTTTCTAGTTTAATTTCCTTCTCTCCTAAGCAGCTTCTCGGGCAGTTACGCTCTTCACCCTCCCTAGCAGTAAGAGGGAGATTTGTGTCTTGTTACCCCTTTTCCTCAAGCCATCTTACTTTTTTTTCTTGCTGTGTTTTTTCCCCTGTCCCATCAAGGTAAACCTGAATTCGGCAGAGTTTTAACCGTTGGTGGTCCGTTGAAACTCATTAATGGAGGAAGCGATGGGTACATTCTAGAGACGATGAAGAAATGTTTGTGTTGGAAGGTTGCAAGGTTTGCCAGTACATTATTTTATCATTTTTATTAGCTTTATTGATTTTTGTCTCTGTTGTTGTATCTATGTTTGGTGTGTTTACTCGGTTATTTGTTGTTATTGTGCAATTAAAATTAATAGATATTCTATATTCCTTTATACACTCTCCAAACAGATGTCCTTAACCTATATACAGTTCAACTTGGAGTCAATACTTCCTGCAGGGCTTGATTCATTAGCAGTGTCGCTGAATTGCTCTAGGTAAAATGAAGAAAGTTCAAAGCATGTTGCTTCATCTTTTCATTTGCTATACTGTATCACTAGTCTAACAGCTCCATTTGAAATACAATATTTGAAGTAAAAAGGGAAGTATAATTCGTGAGATATACAAAAACTCCTGAGATTTCTGTACACGGATTCCCCTGGCTCCTTAACACCTTGGCTCCATGACATCTCTTATGATAGTAAATTTTATCTGAAGAGGTCTATAGTTAAAGATTCTAGCGATTAATTTGATAACGAAATTCTAGTTCAAAGACAATTAAATGTTGTAAGCTGCTATGAAAACAGATAAACAGATAGATTATGTGTTTTACGTATATTACGCTGCCAGAGCTTCCTTGATGGACGGATTGGGGAACTTTTAAAACAAATAAATAAAGTAATTAAAGAAATAAATAAATATATAAAGAGATAAATCAAACTTTGAGAGGATCGTGATGTGTTTATCAAATTTATACTAGGGGAAGTGGATTAGATTTTATTAAAAGTGATTATCGTGTTCTGTAGAGCTAATTGCTGTACTATGTAGCTGTTTCGTTGGACCTTGGAGCTTGTACAAAGATCTTGTAGCTTATTGTAGGACTGGATTGGATGTTCCAATTTCAATGTAGAATTTGATTAAAATTAAATTCCTTGATTCGATGCACGAAAACATTTAAGACAAAGTTCTAGTGCTAACTTGTTAGCAAGTGTAGAGCAATCAAACAGATGATTTCAGGCGGAGAAATCTCAAGTACTTATAAATGAATCTTCGAAACCGGATAAGAATTATTTTTGCATAAAAATATTGTGTTGAAATCATACTTATCTTAATCTTAAAAACTAGCGCCTAATTAATGGACGTACTGCCCGATATCAATTCCGAGCGATACTTCATTTTTCCATCATTAGAGTGGAGTAGTTAAGTATATTCCAGTATACCAATGTTAAAGAGCATCGTCAAGACTGGTTATAGAAAACTTGCGCGGATTTTGAAGGGTGCCTTTAGCTAACATAATTTATAAAACACACCCTTTTATCATGATACATATTTTTAACTAATAGCAAGCACAACGACTCGTCTTTTTTTACCTCTTTTAGCAACTTCATTTTTCATTGTTAGAGTTTTATTCTACCTTTTTTTCGATTGCAGTTTACATAAAACGTAGCTTCTTATTTCAATATTGCATTTTTGTCATCAATTTTCAACTTAATAATTTTCCGTCCCATTTCCCAATTTAAACTGCTTCTCATTTATCTTTTCCCACACTGTTGCGCGACGATGCGCCACTATCTGGCGCCATTTTCTGAATTCCACCACACCAACCCATCGGTCAGCAAGTCCGAGGGCTGCCAGCGCTGATTGGCAGATGAGTCGTCGCTGCAAAAGTCGAGTCCCGTACCTTTGCTTCTGCTGCTTCTAACCCTCCGTTGCAAGATTATTAAAACGACGCTGCCGCGTGTAAGTGCCATAAGAAGAACTCGTTTCATTAATCGAAGAGGTTGTTCCCGTAGCTAAAACCCCCTGATTCAAAAGGTGATGGTCAGCGCCAGTTTCTGACCGGGACCGATTTAATTTAATCAAATGTGCGCACGGGACGGCCACCGGGGATAGGGAGCCGAGTGTGTTCTTTTTGTTCCTTCATAACCTTCCCGCCAATCGCACCGAAGGCGCTGATGAATGGTGGTAGAGTTTAAGAGTGGGAAAAACATCCAAAAGAAACTTGCTTCCCCCTTTTGGGTGTTTTTATTATGATGTAGTTACACACGAGGATTGCAATTGCCTGCCTGCCCTAGGAACACGACAAATTGTCGGCAACTTCCTCCCCACGGCGAGCCGATTTCCCGACTGACCATTGGTCAACAACCAGGGGTTATGACACTTGGCCTCCTCAAGGAAACGCGTGCGGCGACAGTGGCCCAAGGACGGGGAGGGGAAAAAAACTTTAAGAGGTTAAGTATAAAGATTTAATTTTCCAGCTCCTGAACCCAAACGCAGGCAAGAGGTCAATCCTGATGCGTTAAAAGGCCGACCGAGGAAAGCGCACGGTGGGGTCCTCCACCCAAGGGGTGGTTGGGACGGTTTTAGTGCTGACCTTTTTCTCACACCGCGAACAGCGCCCAGTGTGACCATTTGCCCCGGTTTTGCCTGCCTTCTACAGCCAACGCACGGCAAAGGGCAAGGCAACGTGTCCGGCCTTTGCGCAACGGAATGCAACCGTCCTACATGCAAATGCAAATCGTACGAGCTGACCAGGTCAACAGGGCAGGTCAAGCCTAGCCTTTCGCTGGGAACGGTGGATGAAAAAAAGGCAACGGAATTAGATTGGATTCAGTCTAATTATTATTATCTCCGTACCGGACCCTCGGCAGATACAGTTGTCGGGACGTCTTACTTGACCCCGCATACCTTCCGGACGGGGCTGAAAAAGAAAACCGGCCCTGAGCCCAATGGTCAAGCAGCAAAGCGCAACCCGTAACATGTCGTCCCATGTTTCAAGGGTCAATTCAAGCAGTTCGTTTTGTAACCATTTACACCAGACACTTCTGTTGATCCCGCAAAACATTGCTGCCTGCTTACAAGCGATAAAACTTGTTTTACACTATTTTTATATCGGGTACACTGTGGCCCCGGGGCTGTGTAGCATTTCACTTTTACGATGACCGCTCACCGGATCAGTCACACGCTGCACAATTTCGGGGTCTGATTTATAACCCAATTGTGAATGAGGAGATGACCTCTTGCATCTTCAAAACGGTCCTGATTTCCCTTCCGAAAGCTCCCGGCGGCCAAGGAGTCGTATTTTCTGGTTTGATGGAAATTCTATGAACTGCGAATAATTAAACGGGAAAGCCGGCACATGAACGGTTGACCCTTGAACTCGTTGGAACTCGTACTTGCGTTCCGCATTCAACGCAGGAAGTAAGAATGCTTTGGGCGCGCGCGATGTGTCCCTTTTTCCTGGCCAAATTTTCGCTGGAGAAGTTATGAACTTCGGTTAGGCAGGCTTGACCGTTAAAGAACATTGGGTTTTTAACGGTTTTTCTGTTGCGCTTAAAATTAAAGAAGACCAACGAGATCACTCTTAATATGGTGCGAATTTATCAAACCGTTCAACATTATTGAATAGAATATTATAATATTTCTATCATTACTTGTTCGCAGCTATGTAGTTCAAATCCTTTAAATTACAACACATACAGTACCTGTCAGTCAATTCCGGACACTTGTAAAAACTAGCGTTTTTGCACTTTGCGCGCAGTCCCACGTTTCAAAGCATTGTCGATTGCCATGAAATCTCTGCTCTGGTCTGCTCTGATCGAGTTTGCTACTTTTCTTATCGTATCAATTATTCAAATTTCCTAGAAACAATTCTCGTCAAACAAAGGTGTCCGGAATTGAATGCTCGCTGTGAAATATAGTCTTTCTTTGTCTGTTCTTCTGTTGTTTGAATAATAAACCGTTTTTGGACCTTACTTACTTATCGGGCACTACAACCGCTACTCGGTCTTGGCCTGCTGCAACGAACTTCGATACTGCTCATGGTCTCGTGCCATCGTCTGCCAATCCGTTATCCGTTATCCTTGATAGCGGACGCCTCAACGCCATCTTCCCACCTCAGTTTGGGCCTACCACGCCTCCTCTGTCCATGTGGACGGCCTAAGAGGACTTTACGGGCTAGGTCGACCGGGTCCATGCGTATAACATGGCCAGCCTACCGGAGCTCGCCCAGGAGCTTAATCCGCTGCACAACAGTAAGGTCGTTGTACAGCTCGTCGTTGTATTGGGTCCTCCATTGGTTTTTGGATCTTATTTTTTTTTAAAGTAAAGGAAAGATTGATGAAACAATAGAACATATTTTCATGGTAATCGACAATTCTATGAAAAGTGGGACTGCCCGCAAAGTGCAAAAACGCTAGTATTTGCAAATTGTCCGGAATTGACTGACAGGTACTGTTTATCGAACAGCGCGTTTCTCGGGGACAACCTGTTTTAGAAAATGTTAGGCAGTAAGTGCCGTAGAAAACAAAGCATTTTCCGGCAACTGCTGTGTTCCGTATGGTTACCATATCAAAGCCAAGAAACAGCACATCACGATCGGGAAGGTGACATTCCCGGAAGAAACGTCGGTGTTGGCCGCAGCAACAAACGCTTGTGCTCTGATGATCGTCGTGTTAATTTTCTACAGAAATACTCAATGTTGGTCGTACGATTATTAAGATACTGCACTAGTTGAATCAGTTGCAAATTGGAATCGGTGAAAGGAGGACGATACTGATGAAAGCTACAGTAAGCCTCCACGCGAAAAAGGGAGAAGTTATACATCGAGCATCAGCGAGAAGTTATAAATCAGACATTAGTGAGTAATATAATAACAAAGTGAATATAAGATCATATTAGTGGCTGATCTTAAGCACACTACGCACACTGTAGAGCCACCTGAAGTGGAATACTCAGAAATCGTTTGTTTTGGTCTACAATAGTCATGACTTCGTCTTGCTCCTTAGAACCTCTGGATAACTCTCTTTCTCTGTGCGTCTTTTACATGGTTATCCTATTTTATTATTAAGCCATAGTATAAGCGCAGGTGGTAAGGCCAAATTGTTGAGTCTATCACCTTTTTATAAATGAAAACAGTACCAATAAAAGACAAACAATAGTGTTAAATAAATACTATAAGTGCAAAAAATAAGAAAATAAATCGACAGAACGAATGACAGAAACAAGAATCGAATGGATTATGAAACGCGTCTGTTTATCAATCAAACAACTCCACACTGCATGCAAACTTTCGTTGCACGCAAGAAGCGATACCATGTAGTTCAGTGCCTCGGCAACAGAGGGCGCTATTTCACTAGTTCTATTTATAGCGCAACACTCGTGCACAGAACGTATAGCCGCGATGTACCCCTAAAGAGAATTATTTATTGTTCTTTGCTCAGTTACAACGATTTAATTACTTTCTCTGTGGGTGAAACATTTTTGCAATGCTGTTTGATTTATTATGTAACTGAAATCAGTAGCTGATATTATTTTTGCATTTGCAATGGCGACATCTAATTGTTCTGTAGATTTTATAACA
>KB671522.1:157931-185242 GCA_000349105.1 Anopheles epiroticus | reverse complement strand
AATTTACAGGATGCCTTTTAGTTCTTCAGGTTTTAGTTCAGATCAATAGTAATTGATACATTTCACAATTCACTGAAATTCAGTTATTTTTACTGAAACTGCAGTAAAATCATCCAAAACACAATTAAGGCAGCACCGTAGCTTAATTTTTAAAATTTGTTGCGTCATCGAAGGAGACATTTCAATCTTATCCTAGAAAATTGGATAAAAATTGCATCAGCTCCGGTACAAAAATAAATAAAATGCAAAACCTACACCTTGTTCGAAATGTTCCCCTTTTCAATAAAATTTCACTAATAACAGGCATGTAAAGAGTTTTTCAAATAAAAACTGTATTATTCATTCTAGTATTGTATACTTCAAAGATCGATATGGATACCGACAAGATGTTTCTAACTGCCCGCAAAAAGTTTCCCTTTTCTTCAGGATCAGTAGCTAATGAGTTTAGAAAGGTGCATTTTATTTAAAGTTTAATATTTTTTCAAATAAATTTTACTGAAACAAATGATGGTGTATTTTTATTACACTGTACTTCCGTAGTAAAACTTGCTGGTTTTTCAGCTAAAAGAACATATAAACTATTTACTGATTTTGTAGCAAACCGTAATGCTTTTAACTGAAAGCTCAGGAAGCAAACCGTCATTTTAATTTGAAATATTTACTGAATAGTCGGCATTTCATTTACGACACTTTCAGTGCACGAGCTGTTACTTGAGAATCTACTGAATGATTCAATCAAAATCCTTTTAGTGAAACAATTACTTATTATCCAGTTGAAAAAAAAATCAGTAAAATAGCACTAAACTGCAGTAACAATAGTTAGTGTGTATTGTTTCAATTAAATTTTAGAAAAAAACATGAGCATCTAGCTAGACTATATTGTGCTATGCGTTTAAAGATAATAATAAATTACTGAATTTCAGAAAGTATTTTCAAAAATTAAGGACTATGAAAATAAACATACAAAATAGGAATTGTTAACTAAAACTCTTTAGAGACTAATGTTAACATGACGGTCAGTCTCTATGATACAAAAATTAACTAAAACTATAGTACAATCTGTTATCTTCTTAACATATACATGGTTAATTGCTGAATTCATCATATTACATCATAATTCTACATTACATTGGATAACCATAGTCAATAATGTTCTTTTTTTTATTCGGTAGTAACGACCAGGCCGTATTGTTTGTCAAAAATGTTCATAAAATTTATAAATTACTCTATTGTTAAGTAAAATAAGATCATTTGTCAGAAGTGGGATTCGAACCCACGCCTACAGAGTAGACTACGACCTGAACGTAGCGCCTTAGACCGCTCGGCCATCCTGACTTGTCTATTGTTTAATCAATTCTCGGAAACGGGGCGGACAATTTAATAATAGCTCTTTTAGTACGTAGTCCATAGGGATTATAACTAAAATAAGTATAGATTGCAAAATCACGCATAACAGTTTGGTAAAAGAAAATCTAACAAAACAAAAGCGTAACTTCCGTTAAGGTTTCAGAGATTTACACTATTTACTATAGTATAATCATAAGCACCATAAATATCAAGCCACTTTATAAGTGTAATTGTTACAATTTGTACTATTTATGTGAGAAAGAAAATTTAATTTTTAGAAATTCGGAGTGAAACCAAAAAACTCCAGAATCGTAACCTTATGTAAGTATTAATACTATTGAATAAACCTATTAAAAAGTTAAGCTTTGCTAGTAAAATGAAGTCAAAATGACTGACTTGATAGATTTTCAATGGTAATAAGAAATATTCACGAATGTCCCCTACCTTTTGCTTCTATTTATTAAAGATATGCATCTTTATTTACTCAATGTCAGACAAGTCGTATTTCTAATGTTTATAGAACAAATCGGCATATAATTACAAATTACTTGCTTATCCTCCCCGTAGCGCTTTATTACATAGTTCCCATTATTTTACATCATTTATGTTGCTGTCGCTGCAAAAACCGCAACTTGATGACCCTGAAACTAAGTTGATTAATATTAAACGATGATAATAAAAAGCAGTGTTATTGTCAGAAGTGGGATTCGAACCCACGCCTACAGAGTAGACTACGACCTGAACGTAGCGCCTTAGACCGCTCGGCCATCCTGACTGTTGAGCAGGGTGGCTCAAAATCATAATCGGGCTCCATTGCGTGGAGACCATTGGATGCGCAGGTGATATGTTGTGTGTGCTACGATCATGAGATCGTTCTTACCGCTTCCTACCGCTTCATCAAAGGCACATTGAACTAAACATTAGGGTTTTGAGTTTTATTTTTAATGGCAGCATCTTTATTCCTAGTTCATTTCTTTACATAGTTTACTTTCATCAAGCTATGGAAGCTTTGTTTTCTGTTATTTGTTTATGTTTCGGCATTATTAGTCAGTCCTCTCTCTTGCAACATATCGCCGTCGTCGTCGTCCTCTTGATCGTCATCCACATCCTTCCCCGCGTCATATCACTCGTTCAGCTTAGTCCTTCTCCTTCTAATCTTAGGCTTATCCCTTTTTACACACCTATGCTCACGCAAAACTACAAGCTTGACGATCTTTCCCATTCATCGCAAATAAAAACAATAATTTTTAGAAAGGCAGGCAGTTTTTGTTTTGGTTTTTTTTTCTCGTTCTTTTTTTTGCATCTGTACGCAGAAGAGCGAAAGCAGAGAAGAGAGGTTCTTGATTTACGCAGAGGAACATTCAAGCTAAATATATGCTACACAGTTGATCAGTCACTTGCTTTGCTGTAATCGTGTACCTTCTACCTTTCCAACTATGCTATATTACACGGCTACCGATTTCCTGACGCGTGTAGAAAGATTTGCTTTCCCATTTGCATTATACTAGCTTACTGTTGGATTGGTTCCTTGTGCGGATTTCGTTGCCGATACACCTCCTCAAGATGAAGCAAGCTACTAATTATTCTTCAGTAAATCCCTTTCTAAAGGTGTCAAAGTGAAAGCAGATAACGCGAAAGTATTGTGACAAAACGTTCAGTTTCAGAGTGTGTGTTCGGCCACAAAGAAGTCACAAACGATTCCACTGTTGCACAACATTCTTGACGGAATAAGTTATATAGTGTTTTAGAATATTCATATGTATACCGTTGGCCCGCAACCCCACAAAGTCTTCCGCTTTGACCATTTCACAAAAAAAGCGTTTATTCCGAGCAGCTCCTAAGGTATTTGTGTGTGTGTTTGTGGGTGATGTAGTTGTGCTTAGTTTGCCATCCAATTGTCTGGCAAATCATAAGAACTACACTTGTTAGAGATTGCATTTCAATAGCTAAAAGATAAAAGACGGAAGTAGCATCTTTATTATGGTATTTGTGTGTAGTGTGGTAGTGTGGTAGTGATCCTCCGCCTGTCTTCCTTATCGTATTTTGGCAAACTTCTTCAAAATGGAACCCTTCCTTCGCACTGCACACTCATCGAAAAAAGCGTTAAACATCGTGTACCGAAGGAGGGAAAAGCCCCGTCTTCTCTCCCCTTCAGGCCTTGCTTCAACCACTCACACAATTTACGTTAATTTTGAAAGCACCAAGTGTTTGTTAATCCTAATATATTAATTCTCGTCACCCTCGTCGACCTTTCCAGCACGATCGTTAATTTACGTTTTGTTATACAATTTAATATTGTTTCTCTACTATGTATATAATTTTTTATCGTCCAATATGTGGACAGGTGTAAAAACATTATATCGAAAAGAAAGAAAAACCAGAAGACCAACGTCACGACCACGAAAAACCGCTCACACCTCGCATCTTCGCAAAAAATCGCCACACATCGTTCCATTTTTGGGTAAAAATCGATATACGCTCCTGTATTGTAAAATTATTGTACGCCTCTCGCACACGCGTGGTGTTTCCATTTGCAATAATCGTAGTCCATTTTAGTAATGCGCCGTTTCGGGGTTTTATGGTTGTGTATTTTGTTCGTGTTTTTATTATGCAGTTAGTTTCGCTTACTAGGTTAATGATTCGTTCGCACAAACGCGAGCAGGTTTTGCAAGTAAAATCGCTATAAATCGCACGCTTCTTGCGAAAAACAGTCGCGTGTCCCTGGCAGACACAAGAGACCAGACGCTTAATAGTCTAAAAGCTACGCTTAAATACGACGGGAGCTTGATCAAGCTTCGATGAGGAAAAACAAGAGAAACAACGTTTCGCACAGAGCGCGCGCGGTCCTGCGCAAGTAAAGCGATAATTACGGTTTTGATGTAACATAATAAAAACTAACGATTCTACCATCCTAGGGCGCTCTACACACACTCAAACGAGAACAAAAAAACGGATGAAGCAGCACAGAGTAGTATGCTTGTGTAAAGTTACGGCGTACGACAAATACGGGAAAAGGTTTATTGTTACGACACTAGTGGTATTATTAGTATGCTTCTGCTTAATAAAAAACTACACTTAGCCCATGGCACTTGCTGTTACTAAACATCGTCGTTCTCTCTCTCTTTCCCTCTGCCTCTTCTGAATAGCATCCCGATCGTTTCGGAACACCCTTATCCTTGCTCTGTCCTTTCCTTAGCCACATATCGCTAAGAAAATTGTAAACCGTTTAAACAAAACTTATGCTGTACAGAACGTGTCTTTTCCTCCCTTGCGGGGACCTTACACCCCCACTCAGGGAAGATGATAGGAATCTTCCACACAGTTTGATTTTTGGTTCGAATCTTCATCCCTTTCTATTCTGCTCCCAAATACGTTCCCTTCTCTTCAGTCGGCCGTTCGTTGATCATGCCTAGGTAGGAAAATGAAGGCCACGATCGCTCAGTCTAACAACATCAAACCCCGCGCCATACAGTGGCGCCCCCGCCCCTTCCTCTGCCCTTCTGATCTCGTTTTTTGTGTGTTTTGGTTCTGCCGAGGAGCCGCGGATATTTTATATCGCTCAAACGACACGCGAGTTCGATCCGTGATCCGATTCTGCACGTACAAAAACGTGCCCCAAACCCTCGCCAGTAAACTGTAGACACAAATCGATCCGCTCCCTCGTACCACGCGGGCGAGCGTTTCGAGATTCTTCCTAAACGGCTAGGCATTATCGAAAATTTAATCGAACTATTTTATACAAACTATGATACTCGGTTTACTCGGTCGTGTTTGAAAGTTACACACATTGCCTTAACATCCCTGCCCTCCCGCTGCTGTGGAGGGGCGGTCGGGTTTACATCTAAAAAAATTCAATAAATTATCTTTACACACTTTGCTCACTTTTAAACCGCTTCTTTCGCTTTCTGCAGGCTATGCTTTGCTTCTAGTTCATCACAATAATGATTGATCGATTATTCACGCTTACTCTGCCTGTGTAATCGCTAGTAGGTCATTTGCTGGTGCGCTTAGTTGGTAGAGCTTGTCTTCGTTAGTTGAAAGACAAACGGGAACAACCCAAATTGTTTCCCTTTTTTCCTCTAAGCAGACGTTCAGTTCGGCTCGATTTTCGTAAAACGTGTGCTTTTCCGTTACGCCGATTCGAACGGAACAACACACGAACGGCAGACAGATTGCATACATTTGGGCGCAATACGTTCCTCTATCACCCGCTAGTGCTAGTACGTATCCGATTTGCTAGTGGTGCCTTCCTTCCTGCATTGTGGCCAATACAGGCACAGCATGGTTCAGACCCGCTGCTGATGCGTTGGCGGTGGTTGATGAGGCTGCTGCTGCTGCTGCTGTAGGTATTGCTGGTTCAACAGCTGCTGATGGTGATGAAGATGGTGCGCCGTGGGCACGCCCGGCATCGGCTGCACCATGCTGACGGTCTGCGGATGTCCACCGCTGACAGCAGCGGCGGTAGTAGTAAGTTGTGTCTTTTCACTTCGCTTTGGCGGTGGCGGTGGTGGTCGCTTCTTGATGCTGCCTCCTCCACCACCGGCGGCCGGTAGATGCTGATGGTGCGGCCCGGGTGCTACGTTCGCCGCGATCGGATAATTCGGTTCCAGACCCATGTTGCTGCCCAGATTTTCGTACAGCCCGTCCGGCGCGGCACCGTAGTGCTCCTGCACCCAGTTGCTCACGTTGGCCGTCTCGCGGTAGTACGGCGTGGCGGACGAGTACAGTTCGCTGCCGCCCCCGTGGATGTCACGGAAACCCAGCACCTCGTGCGGTGTGGTGGCCGGTTCGAGCTTGCACTTTTGCGCCACCTGCCACTTCTTGTTCATTACCCGTTGGAGGTCCTTCAGGAAGTCGCGGGGCGGGTTGGCGCTCGATTCGCTCAGCCGCTTCGGCGAGGTGTACGTGGTGGACAGGCGCGTTGCCTCGGCCCGGGGCGGAGGTGCGGGAGGACCGACACTGTACGTGGCGCAGATGCGCCTCGGCGACGGTGGCACTTCCTGCACTTCATCCTCGAAGCAGACCTTGCGGCGCAGCAGCACGGGCGACTCAGCAAAGGACACACTCTTGGTTGGGGCGGGTGGAGTGGCCGGTGCATCGGTCGCAGGACCCTCGCCGCCGTTGTACGGGGGCGGCGCCTTGTAGGGCGGCGCTTTCAGGGCCGATGGTTTTAGGGTTTTCGAGTAAATCGGTTCCTTCTTGAGGATGGCCGCGGATGCCGGACTTGGGAGGGTGTGACTACTGTTCAGCTTCATGATGGACTGGGCGACGGAAGGCATCGCATTTGCTGCACGCTGCTCTTGCTGTCGTGCGGTAGTAGTGGAGGAGGAGTTCATACTGACAGCACTCGCGGCGGGAGGAACCACCGCCGGTAAGGAAGACTGCACTGCGGTTGGCATGGAAGAAGCGCCAGCGGATGCACCGGAAACGCCAGACGGTGGCGGGGGCGGAGGCAACTGCACAGAGGCCAGCGACAGCTGAGATCCACTGAACGAATTGTCCAGCTCGTTCGGAGGTGGCGGCGGTGGCAGCGAGTCAAGCGACAGCGTAGAACCGGAAAAGTTCACCGGATCGTCCACAGCCGGGGGTGGCGGTGGGGGCGGAAGCGAAAACGTCGAGTCAGTCATGCAGGACGGTATTGGTTCCACGATCGTTGGGTGAGCAGCAGCACCACCGGGGCTCAGGATCGTCACTGGTGGCTCAAAGTTGACTGGCGTGTTCAGCACACTGCCCACCGGCGTTGGTGTTGAGGCGGAGGAACTCATGCTCTCGATCGAGCCACGGTTTTGTTGTGTTGGCAGCGGGCGCCGCTTGAGCGTACCGCTGCCCGTACTCTCCTCGCTCCGTCGTCGGCTGTGCCGTCGGGTAAGCGTACCACCGTCGCCGATCGAACCCGAGCCCACCGAACCGGCACCGGGCGAGTCTTTCAGTCGCGTCGTCTCACCGACCTCCTTCAGCTGGCGCGTCATCGAGGTGAGGGGAAGGTTTGGTTTCATCGAGGGTTTGCGCTTGATTGTGCCCGTCGGGAACTCGGAATCGAATCCGTTGTTCTCGTCCGAGAGACAGCCACTCGAGCTGGAGGAGGACGCTCGCGACAGCCGTCCGTTGCCGTTCGCCGTGCAGCCGTTGCTGCCGTTGGACGCATTGAGAGGAACTAGAAGATGATTGCTGCCGCTTCCGCTGCTGTTGCTGCTGCCGGTGCTACACTGCGACGGGACGGACGACACAATGCTTCCAATGGAGCTACTGCGAGCGGAACTGAGCTTATCCAGCTCCTCCCGGGCGAGATCGTCCAACAGCGTCCTGTGGTTGTCGAGAAGCTTCTTTCCATACTGCAAACATTTCGAAATATAGAGAAAAGAAGAGGAGAAGCATTAGCAACGTAAAAATTTCCTTTCGCGGCGGGAAGCGCTCAACAAACTCAGCTGACCTTCATGACGCGTATGGCAGTTATCCAGTTTTCCAGCGTGGACGCATCCTCAGCACACAGCATCTTCACCGACCGTATACCCTTCACGCCGGGCGGTACCTTCGGGCAGCGCAACGCGAACGTGTAGTCTGATGGGGCTTTATGCTTCTTCTTCCAGCCAAGGCCCCGGTAAACCTCATGCCCAGCAAACAGTGCCAGACAGAGCAGATCCTTGGCCGAACGGGTCTTTTCCTTCGGATAGTAGTGCAGCCCGGACGCTCGCAGCACGAAATGATACTTCTTCCAGCCCTTCTTGGCGTCGTTCTTCATGTACAGTGGGCCCTCCAGGGCGATTTGGCTCCCGCTGCTAAAAAACTCATCCAACAACATTGCCCTAAGGGTTGAGGAAGTTACGCATTAGTTTACTGGGTGCTCTAGTTCAAGTGCTCACAGTATCTTACCTCGTGTGCTCATCGTGCTCGCTTCCGGGTGCCATCTGTGTGCCGGGCAGGAACGCCTCGGGTGTCTTAAACAGTGCCACCTTGTCCGGTCGCTGCAGAAACAGGACGCGGTTCTTCGAGTCCCGGTTCCATAGCATCAAATTGTCGACCAGCATCTCGTGGTCCTCGAACAGCCGCTCCATCTGATACTCCGGCAGATGCTCCACGATGGCCCAGGTCGGTTCCATCTGTACGTGGTTCTTGTCTGCTAACAGACGCGTCACGTGTCCACAGCTCATCGTTTCGTCCACCAGCAGCGACTTCGACGCACCGTCCGCCGAGAACGCCTTCACGAACAGTCTCCTCACTGACGCCTGTTCCAGCTTTTGCAGTGCTAGGTGAATTTTGGCCTGTTTGCCACCATCGTGCTGGTTCTGCTGGTTAACCGACGGAACACTATTTACCACCGCTCCTCCTGCTGACGCTGCGGCTGCTGCCGCAGCTGCCGCCTGTAGGTGCTTTAGATGGGAGCTGCTGACACTGCTGGAAGCGGACGATTCACTCGACATCAACGACACCGTGTCGCTGAAGGCGGAATCATTGTCCGGACTGTCGGTGCGTGGCTCACGGTGCAAACTGATGCTCCCACCACCAACACCGCCCCCTCCGCCCACCATCCCACTAGCAATGCTGCCACCGCTGTCGGCCGCAACACTGCTGCAACCGCTTTCGGACGAAAGGGTCGTGTTGGTGGCGGCCGATATCGTCGAGTTGGTGCGACTGTGGCTGCGACCGTGCCGCAGATCGCCTCGCTCCTCCAGTATGCTCAGCTCGCCCAGTATGGCATCCAGCTCGGCCTCCTGCGTTTCCTCCAGGTTCGCCATCGAGAAGCGGTAGGAATCGGTACGCTCGGCGGAAGTGTTGCTCTTTGGCCGCAGACGGGCGGCTGCCGTTGTTACTGTTGTCGCTGCTGCTGTGGTTGGGTTGACGGATCCCGGTGTGCCGCTGATATCAAAGCTCTGGAAGGAAGGGAAGAAGAGACAGAAAAAAAGTTGTGGTCAGTTCCATTTGGTTGCCTCTTTTTGTACAGGTACGACGATAGCTATTACTAGATTAGCAAAAGCTCTGGTGTACACAGTAGTACGCTCGCTCTCAAGTCCAATTAAGTTCTGACCGGTCATTCCCCATGACTTCTTCACTTATCAAAATATTTCAACGCACACATGCACACACTGTCCATCTAATTCTGGTTTTTTAATGATCAAGCGCTTCCGTGTTCACAAGCGTGACCGATTCGTTCACTGAACTCCGGCACTGTGCAAATGTTCAGCTTCAGTAAAATAAACAAGAACTACGAACCACGAATTGGGACTATCCCATGAGAGGTAGACAAATATTGTTTGCAGTTCAGTTCAGTCAGTAAGGTAGGTTGTCAAAATAACACTATTTAGCTCAGATATTTCATCTTCTGAAGAGCTGTTGGAAATAATACCCTGCTAGGAAATCTCAGCTGTGCACTCCGGAGCTAGCTTTCCTTTCTATTGCTAGACTTGCGAAACAAGAACGCTCTCTGACAGATCTCACTAATCCCTTCCCATCGTTGCCTCATAATCCAACGCTCCAACTCGACCCAACGCCTACAATCGCACTATCGCAGCTCCCTAACTGGGGGCAAACATCTTAGCCGAACGCACGCTCAGCATTTGCGGTAGCGTCCATTAGTCACACATTACCAGCAACTCTCCACACAGAAATACGGAGAAATCAAGCGAACCGCAACGCCCCGGACCGCTGTGAAAAGAAAACACATTTTCCGTGCACCCTCCCGTCGCCTTGTTGCGAGCGCCTGGGCTGTTGTCCCACATGGTCGGGTTAAATTCCGATACCGCCGCCTCTACAAAAACCCTCGGCAGCAGCAGCAGTCCACCGTTCACACGTTTGTTTGTTTTTATGGGAATATACTCGTTCTGGTTGTGCACTTTGGTCGCGAATATCTTACGCGTTTCCTTCTCAGAATTCCCGTTATTACTCACGCAGTTTGAAAGTAACTTCACCCCCAGGCTGGTGGGATGGATGGATCGAAATTCATTGAGAAATTTTCCCGATAAATAAACTTACAAACCTAAACACATTCACACGTACACACACACACTTGCGCATGTCGGATATTCACGTTTACTACAGGAATACTGCCCCCTCCCTCCTCCCCAAGAATCTCCATTGCATCATACCGCAATTGAAATAGCAGAACCGAAGAAACCGGATTCTTACCGGAACCGAGAGCGGAAAGGGGAGTAGAAAAAACAATCAATCTTGGGTACGAAAATAAACTTCCACAGAATCCGGTGGTCTACATATCCAGTGCAATGCAATCGAAGGGTAGAACTCGATGAACCAGACTCTAAGAGGGCTTCACCGGGACGTGAATAATGTGTGGGAGAGACCGCAAAGACATTCACAGTTTCCGTTTTCGCTAAAATGTTGCACAACGTAGGTTGAGAATGGCACACAAGGGCAGTCATTTATTCCCGCGAGATTATCGTTTAGTGGCACCTTTTGAATCACTTTTAAGTTCACAGAATAAGCATACCGCTTTACACCCATAGCAACTTCACAGATTCCGCGAATATGGCGAAAGAGTCGCAAGGAGTAGAGCGTCTAGAGCGCTGTAGAGTGCTTACTTGTCAATTTGCATTTCTTCGGATGTGCGCTGGTTTATGATGGCCCCAATTAGCCAATTAGCAGGTAACACACACCACACTCGTCTCTTCTTCCCTCTCAACACGACGCCACCGAGCTCAGGACAGACGGATTTTTGCTTTTATTTTTAACGTGCAAACTCACCCTTGTTTCACGCTAGACAGCAAACTCACTGTTTGCACCAGATGGATTAAGTTGTTAGGCCATCATCGGCATCGGTAATGCCAACCACCAAACAACTGTGAACTGTGTCGAGCAACCAATTCTAGACCAGTGACTAATCGCTGCTGGTCTGCCGTCGTGACTGTACACCCATCGGCTGGAACGGTGGTGTAGCGCACACGTTTGTTCTTCTTCTGGGCGGAAAAAGGGAAAATTCAACTGTGTCGCCGCACGGCACTATAAAGCTTACTTTTACAAAACACAAGCGTGTAAAAAAACGGGAGTTTAATATTTGCTCTGGTGTGATGTTTCGCCGATTTGACGACTTTTTGTTGCTGCTTGTTTGTGCTTTAAGAAGGGTGGTGCGTGTTGTGTTTCGTGTCCCGTATAATATGCACCACACTGTATAAATGCTGTTCCGTGTGCTCCCTTTTTTTTTGGCGTTGGACCCGGATAGACAGCAGAAGCGTGAACGCGCATGCGCCCCGAAAATGCACGCCGCGACTCTCGTTGTCCGTCGCCCTCGCAGGCGCCCTCGCTTTTCCAGCATTTCTTGCGAAGGTAGCCAGGCAAACGCAGCGAGAGAGAGAGAGGGAGAGAGCATCGAAATACTTTGAAATCGATATTAAATGTCGGCACAATTGCAGTTTGACAGTTGGACAAGTTCGAGGTTAGGGAAGAATGCACACTCAACACGAGTTGCGGCAGAGGGCGCTGCTGCTGCCGGCGGTACCGCTGTACAAAAACCACAACGCTTCACTGGTACAGCGGAATGCCGGTTGCATCTGAACAAATAGCGTAAAAAAGTAGGCGCCGTAAAGCACGGGAAGGACGTCCAGCACTGGAAGGTAATGCCTCTCGCCGTCTGGTGAATGAAAACAGTCGAGTGTGGTGAGTGCTGCGACGTCGATTCGCGGAACCGTGTTGGATGATTCATCACGCGCATGAATGGAGGCTGAACGGTGTTGTGTTTGTTACGAGGAACGAGGAAGAAATATTCCACGGCGCCGGGGACTGGTAACCGGTTGGTAAGTGGTTGTACGGCTCCGATGATCATCAGCTGACGCTGTGAGAGAGCAGCAAAACGAAGTGACTGTGCTAATTAGGCAAGCCTCCGGATGCCGCACGAAGCAAAGGGAACCGTGAATGTCCATCCAAGCCATCGGTGAGTAATCGTAACACGATCAATATAGGTTGACAAACCTCCACCGGTGGGGGTTAGTTGAGTGGAAGAGCTTCTTCGGTGAATACAAATCGGATGCCAACCGAAGGTGAGGCCGCATCGCCGGCACTGTTATGCAATTCCTCCCTCCCCCGATGGAGGGCATGTGTGTCACGCGACCTATGATTTCTAAACACTTCTGCAATCCGGATGAATTTAAATGCCGCTGACCGGTAGGTGGACAAGCGAAATTCAACACCTAATGGCCAGGGGGGCACCCTTCCCCTCGATTCCATCCATGCAGTAATGGCACACAATTAGATTAGAAGAAGTGAGAGGACTTTGTCTCGACCGGCTACCGGACAGTACGCATTACAACACCGAGGTACCACGGCGGCGTACATGCGTTACGGCAACATTGTCGATTCGCAAGAAGCTTTGAAGCAGGCGGGCGACCAACTTTCACCCCACAAATGAAACGCTCAAACGTTAAAAAGGGTTCCCTTACTCCGCCTAAAACCTCAGCGCGCCGGTTGTGCCGGGTACTTAATTGTCCCACTTTGTGGTCATCCATTTTTGTAGTGCAAATCGAGACGGTAAGGAAACCCTAAGAATTAACTAGAACAAACTAACCTAGTTTTTCGAGCACGTCAACTCTTTAAGCAAACATAATTCAACTTCCGTATCATTGCCGTTCCGTTGTCCCGGCTGGCTCAGTTACCGCCGTAGACCTTTCCCTGAGAAACTAATTAAATGCTAACTACGCGCTGGAACTGTTGGATAATTCATCTGCGGTAAGCGTCCGCGCATTCTCGTCACGACACCGGGAGCAAGACGACGGAAGTGATTCTGTTCTCCTCATTTATTCCAGACCACAAATCACAAAAGTTGAGTTGTCAAACACACATTGCAACTCCTCTTCACCCAGTCTCTGCCCGATGTTCGCATAGAGGAACGTTCGTTGAGTAACTTTAAACCAGAGAAGACAACTGTATCCAAAGCACTATTCTGACTGCCTTTTGTTGCCGTTTCCCTTCCGACTTCCAAAACAATCGGTACGGGAAACAATCATGTGGTCGGTATTCATCATTCAACGAGTCATTTACATACGGTTGGCGCTGTGTGTTCTGTCATAAAATCAACACCCTCTCTGCCTGGGCCAAAACTGTGGCCAGTACTGCAAAGGAGAAATAAAAAATACACAGCAAATCCATCCAGACACACATCAAAAGTTGATATCAAAAAGTCGTGGACGACGTCAATGTCGTGTCCCCTCTCCAGCTGCTTCAACTTCCATTCAAACAGAACGCTTCGCTTTGCTTGAATGCGTGAGTTTATCCCATTTTTTTGTGCAGGGCTACGCGCAATTCTGCCTCCCTTTTGGATGATGATTAAAGCAATAATCTCTCTCCCGCCTCGTTCTTACGTTTCCCAAGCGTTTTGGGATGCGCCTTGCAGGAAACACAATGGCGCGCACACAAGTGTGTCTGGTTTCCCCTCGCGTTCTATGGAGCGTACTCCCCAAAAACGGCCGACGACAACGGCAGGCAATGTAGCAAGCTCACGCGGGAAAGGGAGAATCCATCATCATTCCCGTCCCCGTCAAATGTGCATTAAAATTAAACGTCTTCTTTCCGACACCCACTAACAACAGTGCACGAGCCGGGACACAATGGAGCAGTTGGAAGTGCACGATTTCCACAAGCTCGGGCGGAGGGTGGTGTTAGAACAACGCACCTTCGCATCCATTCCGGGCACACATCCGCTCGCTGTTGTGATGCAATAAACCGATACGCAGTCGGACAAGATGGTCGGAAAGGTGTGTCTAGAAGTGCCCTACGGCTTACGGTAGCTCAGGAAACGGTTACTTCCGTCGACAGTGGAACGGAAGAATACTGATTAGAATCTGACTACGTGTCTCTACCGTTCATTTATGCAGCGATATGATATATTCCCCAAACCTGTTTCCTTTCCTATCGGTTCGCACTGGAGAGAAGGTTTTCGTAGAGGAAATTTCGGGAGATGCTTATGAAAGTAGTGATCGTAAAACCGTATCCATTTTGGATCTTTTCCGTAAAGCAATCGTTCCGTAGTCATATCACATCGTTTGGGAAGATCGTTAACGAGTTCCTTTTCTGGGATCGATTATCAATTCCAAACATTTACGAGGATGTTTCAACAACATTCTCGTATAAGATCGCACACTGTGTTCGCTGCACACTTTCGGGACATCTCCATGTCCGTGGAGCCATTCGTCTTCGGACTACGATCGGTGGCACACATCCATATGGATAATAGCTCCGGTTTTCTCGCTTACCACAATGACTACTGTTCTCTCTCCTCCGATCCGGGAGGAAGTGTTTAATTTGAATACATAATAATTCACAACCGGCCACACAGCACACATTGTAAAGCGGGAAGCATGAAGAAGCATACGGAATGATAAAGAGTAATGATTTCCACAGCTTGCCTCTCGGGGCCGACCGTATCTGGTTCGTCGCTTACGTCCAGTTGTCGTCAGCTCGCGATTTATTGACCGTTCAGTGTGGGGGGGGAGGGGGTTGTGGTACGCGTCATTAAATGGTTGTCAGCACATGGGCTCTCAGCTTGCCGTTCCCAGCAGTTCTTCCAGCGCGGCACATTATTTATACCATTCTCTGGATCTACCATATTGGATCACTCATGCGCGGTAATGGATTTGCCAGCAAACTTGCCCATTATCAACGGGGCCCTACTGTCATATTGGATGGTTGCAAATGTACAAAATTTCAACCCTTCCTCGCTTATTTTATCTTTCTTTTTATGATGTTCTTGGAGTTTCCTTATCCTCCTGTGACCATAGCGAGAGGTTCTTTCGTTGCCATATTTGCTTGCTGACATCGACCACCCTTGATATCGTGTATAGCACCCTGGCACGCGGTTGGCTCGACTTGGATCGAGTGATTGGGCAAACGCAATACCCTCCAACATCATTAGCCCGGTTGCAAACCATGTTCAAAAAATATGTTCAAGCTTATCTTATCAAACTAGCCAAACACACGTACGGGATTTTTCCATGCCGTTTCTTCCACATAAAAAAACCCCTTAAATAAATTCTCATTTCTCAATCGAATAGGTGTGCATCGGAGAAGAAAGCAACGAAGGACCCTACCCTACCCTAATCAATCTCTCGCTGGTTGGCTCTGGTCACCGACAATCGGTTCGATTGTTGAGTCGGAACAGTACACTACAGGTAGAGACATTTAATGACGATTTGGAAGGGACCCGCACAGTTCCAGGAAAAAGGTAAAAAACCTTCCTTCGCTGCTCGCATTGTCAAACGCGCCAGTGTCCCTGTGGCGGTGGTGCATGCGTGTCCGTGTTAGGGGTTCCTGTCCCTGCATAATGCGACACTTGACAGTGGCCCAGACCCTGTGCAGCGACCTGTGCGCCCGCCTGTGTACCCGAATGCCGCACAAAATCCAAAACCGGGCGTCCGCATCATTAGAAATTCAAAACAAAACCCACCAACCAAACATTCCGCCCGAACAGGCTTGGACGAGAAAGAATGAATCAACGAGAGCCAAAGGTACATGGTTATTAAAAACTGTAGACGTTGGGTTTCGAGCCTCCCCGCGCTGGTGGAAGGGAACACGGACCCCTGATTTTGGGCATGGGAGAACTATGCACGCGGAAGCCGTTAAAATTCTTGCCACAATTGCCGGGCGGGACGAAACAACGCCATCTCTCCCTTGACGAATTGGCCCACGCCTGCTGCCGCTGCTGTACCGATCACGTACGATCGAGCGTGAGAGGGTGAACGGGAAAGTTCAAAATGTCCACATCGTATCATCCGGGAGCAAACAAAGGGCACGATAGAGTTCTCCAAAACTCTCCAAGTTATCAGACGGAGGGCCACAACACGCTCGGCCGATAACGTACATAACGCGCCCAGGAATGAAAATTGTACAAGCAAACATATGCTCTCAATACTTTTGATTGTATGTTTGGTATTCTCACTTCCATAACTACGATCGATACGGTTTTCAGTGGCACGGGCACTGGATACAGTCATCAGTTCCCCAGCAAGCGTTAGAACTGCTCTCCGGTCTGGTACTTGTGTTCTAACAAAGAAAAATGCATTCGCCCTCGAATCTTGAGATCTCACACCGTATACGGGTGTGTGCGTGTGGGTGCATACCATGTCGTTCTGTACTCTGCACGCATCGCCGAGAACGCGCAGCGTCTTCACAGAAAATATCCTCCCCATATCAGATGGCAAGCGGATGGAATAATAATGCACACCGCCCAGCCAAGCCCAGACGTTCTCTCTCTGCCTGTCTGAGTGTAATTCAATTTTCGTGAAAAGAAGCCCGGGAAAAAGAAATTCATCCATCCGCGTACGTTTTGGTTTTTGAAAATGGCCGAGATCGGGATGCACTCCTCGCGCGCCTTGGGATGGCGAACGGGAAGTGGTTCGGGCCAGAATAAACAAACGCTTGCATTGCATTAGCGAGGTGGCATCGGCGGTCTTCAGCTTCCATCCCAACCGACAATCAAATGGGTAAGCATCTCCCTAACACCTAACACACCAAGCCCAACGTAGTCTCGTTCGTCATAATCGAGAACGCATTCTATTCGCCCAACACAAAAACGAAAGAGAGAGCGAAACGGAGGAACGCGTGCACATGCAAGATCATCTTCACGACGGCCAGGAAGCAACACAAAAGGGCGGAACCGATTTTCGCGGGTCAGTTGCGCGCCGGGAAGAATCTTTCCCCCCCTCCCCCCAAGCTGAAGATGGTTCCGTCCCTTTTTTACGCCATTGTTCGGGGTTTTAGTGCCAGCCGTTCCAGCGACGTACGATCGTTCGCTGCGTACGCATATCGTTCGCAGACGATCGGTAACTGCGCGCGCTGTCGGAAAGACGCGGACGAACTGCGGCAGGGTGGAAAACATTCCTGTCTGGTCATTTGCCGCTCGGGACCAAACAGCTAAACAGCACATTTTAATGTCCAAGACCGACCGTCCCCGTTTGGTGGACGAGATTCTTTGTTTAATCAAAGTTTGCCGTTTCTTGGACATGAAGTTCTGAACTCGCTCAGCCGATCAGTCACACATTGTGACAAGGCCTGTAAGGCGGTGGTGTGTCATCATGTATGTCATTGCCTTGCGAAGATGGAGCGCTGACGGCTGGAGGCGATAAGACGATGCTTTCCAGAAGGTCAGTAACAATAAGGCACTCGAAAAAAAGCGTTATATTACGAAAGCACACACTGGCTGCTCTTGAAACGCTGCTTTGGGATTTTTGAATATTTACAAAGAGCCCTTAGACCACAAAAACGTGAAGGCTAAAGTGTACCAAAAAAGCGTCGAGTGTCACTGTTGTGGTCGTTAATTAAGAACAAGACGCACTAATTGTCAGTGGATGAGGATGGCTCTCCCTTCTGCGTGGAGAAGCACTGTTCGATGGCTACACCAACGATCGCTGTTTGCGAGAGTGACACAACTAGTGCTTCAACTTTCAGGCAGAACTGAATGAGTGTTAATTGTTCATCCTAAACCCCTCAAAGTCGTCAAAAAACCGTGCTCAGCATATTGCATGATTCACTCCAGTAGCAAGCGTCTGAAGCGAGTTGCATAAAATATGATACAAAACCAAACGCTGCTGTACAGCTGCACTCACTTCCAAGTTGCAACTATAGATGCACTCTTACACAAGCGATGAGATTTATAACATAAATTACCCGCTAGGCAAACCCGCCTCTCTGTGTGCGTCCAGCACTTCTCCGAGACATTCGAGACGCACGAACCACGAACGTGACGGCCAGCAATTGGCCGCCCGCAATAAAAGCAAAAGACAAAGGACAAATTGTCGCCAACTTTCCGCCAACGAGCAAGAAGTCTTCCTCTAGCCGCGGAGATGATGCGGTTTGTTTGCTAGCGTTTGCCTGTTGGTGGTAATTGGGATGATTTACAGACCGGAGTATAATCTACGCGCCGCGGCCAACCTATCGAAGGAGGCAGAGATCGTTAACTTACACATTCGTTTGAGTACATGGAGGCGGAATCAAAGTCCGACCAGCTGCTGTCCAGTATCGACATCCTTGAGGGGTTTCGTGGTGCGTTTTACGGTGTGGAAATTTGTTTCTCGTACCGTGGGACGGAGCTAATTGAACATGGTCCACACACCCTGCACTCGATCAATTGATCCCGCGCACGCCCGGACGACACCTATCGCACCGTCGCTTGCAATCGAAAATCACTGCACAAAGAGACGGCTCCAGACACTTCCGGCTCGAATGGCTGAGCGCGGATCAAAGGTCACTCCGGCCCTCTCCGAGACCTTCCCTTCCCCTCATAAACACACACACTGCAATCACTATGCACGGAGCGCTCTCTTCAGGAGCGGTTTGGATTCGTTTCTATGGTAAGATCGCGAATGGTCACAGCAAGAGCGTGGGCTGCGCTTCCAGCTTGTCACAACAGGCTATGCGCGCATAGAACGTGTAACATCACTTTCCCGATAACGCATGCTTGTATTTGGGCACCCAACCACACCAAGAAACACAACGAAACACACGGAAATTAACACACCACACTGTAAATCCTCCAGAAATGCAACACGCTGCGCCGGTTTTGCGTATTGCGCGATAGCTGCACACCGCGTCATAAAATCCGCGTGCTCTCGATGGAAAGAAGTCGTTGGTCTTTTACAGCACCAGCCTTATGAGCGCTCGGTCAAAAGATAGCAGAGAAGAAAAAAAATGCTGCGGCACACTCGCACAAAAATCCGATCCCGGGGCGCGACGCAAACAACGTTCCGGCTCGAACGCATCCACGAGATTGAAAACCAACTGTGCGAGTGTTGCGGCCCTTTGGCAGTGTGGCGTTTTTTTTCTTCTTCTTCTCTCCCCTACTCACGCAAACGCGCACGGACACACAAATACACACTGCTGGTACGTACGCAAGTGTACAGCGTATAGCAAACGACGCGCACGATGGCTTGTGCACGTGTGCAACCTCCAGACAGTACTGTGTGTGTGTGAGCGTTTGTTTGTATGCGCGGATAGGAAAGCAGGGGAAAGCAAAAGAATTGGGAGAAGTGAAACAAGCATGAGGACAGCATAAAACATAACTTCAATCGCAAGGGGTAGAAGGTACGGATAATGGACACGGGGAAGGTTTTTAAGGGCTAAATATGGTAGAATTCGGTCACGAGCCCAAACCACTCATCCGAGTTATTTTTGGCAAAAGTTTGTTTGTACTCTGCATGCGTTTTATGTCATAACTCCATAACATAACTCATCCGTTCATATAAAAAATCTTCTTTACAAATTGTAAAACGATAAAACGATGGCCACTTCTAACATACTAGGAATAAAATTGATCTAAGGAAATAATAATATTTTGTTGCTTATTACAGAGCGAGATCAATTCGCGAGTGAGATTGCACCGCAAAGAAGATTACGCTACGCAAATTACGACCGTTGTTCCTTAACTAATTGTGTTTTATTTCCGTAGTAACAACCAGCCCGTATAGTAATGTTGCTTGACTGATAAGATAAGTCGTTTTATGAATTTATAGTGTTTGAAAATTTCAAGATAACTTAATTTACTAGTTGACCAATTATTGTACAGTTATCATATTCAAAGATTTACTTTATTTTAATATTATGATATTGATAAGTTGTTAATGACTTCACAATTAAAATAAATGCCCAGTTGATTAGCCAATGCTAGCCCATAGTCCTTCGCTTTATAAACCCGAACGATCTAAAGCACCAACACAGAATCACTATCGGCAGCATACAGCAATTGTGTTTGCATGTGTGCTGTGGTAACGCGCACACCGACAGACGACGAGCGCAGCCTGTTTATGCTGTGCCTTTTAACTGTTGTTTATGCTGTCTCTCCCTACGATTCCCTCCTGCCCTCTGCCCTTGTCATTTCTTGGTGCTTCTCGCGTGGTCCGAAATTAAATCAAAATCATTTATGCTCTTCACAATGTGACCGCCTGCTAGAGCGAGCGAGAAGAATGGATACGTTCCTTCCCCGTTTTTGCGGGTTGCGAGTTGTACAAGTGCAGAATATAAATATGTATCGCGGATGCATACTGTCAAGATGCATTCAAAATATGTTCCCAGCCCCTGACTGGTATGGGCAGATCTGGTCAGTATGTCAAATTTCGAACGTAGAGTTTGATCGGTTTTGTTGTAAAAAATAGGAGACTATTATTGCGTCTCAAAGTTTTACTGTTTTAATTTTTTTCACCTTAAAAATCTTCCAATCTCTGGTTTAAAATAGAGAAACAAAAAAATTGTTCCAGAATTGACGCAAACGAAACACTTATGTTTTCATTTTGCAATCCCTTTTTTGCCCTCCTGCCAGCTCTCGAGTAGATTACAGCTTCGACCCAAGCACAGTTTGACAACTTCTTGCACCATTCGATCCACTGACGTCGTTTCGGGATGAGAAAGGCGATCGGTTTTTTCGCTTCACCTCGTCTAATGGTGGGGTGGGTTCCGAACCGCCCCGATCGGTACGGTCTCCGTCGGTTGGGCCCTTTGTTCAACTCGAATCGAAGTTTTCTATATGCCAGTGCCGTTTACCGCCGTCGAACCGATGACGCCCTCGCATTAACCTTTGCCCACGGCCATCGCTCCATCGGGTCGCGAGTGCATCACTGTGTGGCGGCATGCAACTCGCAGCTCTAGGGTTGGTGGTGTGCACCTCCTCCCGGTTCTTGCTTTATTTTATTACCATGTTCCCGCTCGTGCTGCGAGCCTGCAGCATCCTCACCACCCGGAATCGGTACCACTACCAACGCGCGTCGTAGAGTTTTCAGTTTGAAAACCTACACAGACAATGCGAGATTGTACAATCTGCACCAACACAGCCGCACAGGGAGCCCGCACGATGCAATCCGATGCAGCCACAAGCGCATATGCAGTTCCTTTGCATCCGAGCGTGAGGGTGGTGGCCGAACCGACCGCCAGAGAGCGCATGAAGAGTCGCGACTGCGGAGAGAGCAAACGTTCTGTGCCGAGTCAACCCGCGGCAGCTGCTGGCGAGAGCGATGCTTCTTGCTGCCCGGTGTTCCGCCATCCTAATCAGCCAGGAAGCGGCCGTCCGTGGGCGAGTGAAAGACTTCCATCCGCCCAGCAGAGTTTCAGGGTTGGAGCTCACATTGGCGGTTAATCGGAGCAGGAGGAGACGAAGGTTCGTCTATTGGAGGATGATCACACAGCGAAACGGGGAGAAAGGATGGAGGATAGTAATCTTTATTGGTGCGAAGCGCTTGCACACGGGGGTATCAAAAGGCCATCGACTTAAAGTTAATAGTGTTTTGCTACTGTACTGCTGGTGTTTCGTTTTTTTTGCGCTCGAAGCAAGTGTTCCGGAAGGTTCCATTTGCTCGTCCGGCCGCAGGTTGATTGTATTGTCGTAAATGAATTAATTGCTGTACAAAACAAAAGGGCAACCTTCCGAGGCCGCTTGCATATCGTGTGTTTTGAGAAAGGAATGCTGCAGTGTTTTAAGGGACGCACTATGGGCAGTTTAGAACGAAAGTCTGGATGGACTATCTCGTTTTTTGGAATACACTTCAAAGCCATTTAATTTATTGTTCGATACAAAAATCTAGAAGCTTATTCAGTTTAAAAAAGAGATAGATTGCTTCGTCTTTCAATTAATGTTAATGGTTATTTTTCCTGGTACCACCAATAAAAAATCTGCAACATATTTTCAACGACTATCACTGATGCTATTACCATACGGACTGAACGGAACTTCACAAATAAAAAGACACACCTCAGGCATTTCATACTATAAACTAAAATCGTGATCAGAACGGTGGTGAAAAAAGTCAAATACTTGTAAAGTCCCAAAGCGACTAGTTTCATCAAAATTTACCAATGACTCATTAACGTAAACAACCTATGGCGGTGATTAAGAGTGACACGATGTCAATGTTTCATTATCATACATGGCATTATCAAAGTTTCATTATCATACTTTGCGGCAAACATTGCTCACTGTGTGCTCAATCATTTTATAACTACTTGCTTTATTTATTTTGCAGGTTTTCAAAGAATTTTGAAAATCAATCATACTGGACTTTGATCGAATTTGGTTACTCGTAAACCCAGGGAGTAAAACGCTAATATTTTGAGTATAAATAAGATTTGGTCCAAGAAACTTTTGGACTTTTATCCTGTGGTGTGCCCATTGTGGGATAATGCAAGTATTGCACTACAAACGGTACAGCAATCATGCTGGTTAATTAGTTTGAAAAAAAAAACAGCACAATGGCAAACGCATCCCCACTGCCTGTCACTAACAGAAGTTGTATTTTTGCAGTCAATCCTTAGACGAAGTCGTTTGCAGCGAGTTTGTATTATTTTTTTTTTATTATTATACTTAATGAAACAAAAAACCGTTCATTTAGGATTAAAAACACAGGTACACATTGCTACAATTGTGCAGTTTATGATGTAAATCCTTGTCCCGTACAGCAATTCTCTTCTCACCAGTGTGATGAACTGGCAGTTTGCCGAGAGATGGATCCAAAATCAATAACAAAACGCACTCCACACCAGACCGTAGCCCGACTGTCCCGGAGCGTGATGACTCATCGGCAATTTGTACGCAAGCTTACAGTTCTGTATCACCACCCTCGGCCAACCAACCCACCAAACCACCCCCCCCCACACCTCTCCGTTGCTAACATACAGCCAACAAACGGTTCACCCCTAGGTCCTGCGGCCCTGCCGTCCTTTTGCAAAGCATCTCACAATGCTTTTGCCTCCGTGCGTTTGTCTCTGGTAATGTTTTCCTCCATCTCTCTCTAACTGCCACACACATACACACCCTCACAGACTCTGTGTAACGATCCCGTTCCATTGCACCCTTCCCCGCGGTGCCGCATTCATCATTCCATAATATCACCCACCCATGCCCACCACCCTGTTGTGCATACTACCCTCCCCGTCCACAGCACAGCCAGAGCCCTACGACCCTTGTCGATATAAATTAACAAAACTTTTTCCACTTATACATCTCTCTCCCTCGCCCGCTCCCTTTCCCCTTCCTTCTCTCTGCACCGTATCCAAAACTTCTGCCAACTGCACCGACCGATAGAGAGAAGTACATGAATAATACATTCATATTCTTCCACGTTTAGGCGTTTTTTTTTTGTTTGTTCGTTACGTTCTTCCGGGTTGCCGGTTGCTGTGGCCTTTTGCGCGAGAAAGTGCACGGCACGCGAGAGTCGTGCGCCAGGCAAACTGCGTTGGGCCGTTTCCGTTCGCGCGACGAGTTCTGTTAGCAGGAACCTGCCCACGGTGAAAGGGGATTAAGTTTCCACTCCCGAAAAAGGAGCGAGAATTCAATTCAATTTTACTTCCCTTTCCCGTTAGAAGGAACGATGCAATTTTTCTGGGTTTCCGGTTTCAAACCGAACAACAAATGATGCTGTGTCTGTCAAGGGGCGGTGTGTATGGGAGGACATATGGGTGGCAATGGTTTCGTGAGCAAAGGAGTACCATTCCATCAGCACCATCGACAAAGGATGACAGTAAAAGTGTCTCATATGTGCTTCCGTTTTCTTGTCATTTAGAACTTCAAACGAATGAATCGCACGGATGTGTGCAAATGTGGGTTTCCGCGACTGTCTTCTTCCGTGCCTTTGAACATGCTGCTAATGCCATTGAGATTTTTAGTAATTACGGAGTTTGCGGAGTTTGTTAATGGAATTAGTCACACAACGCTTAGTTACGTTGATGTAATTGTCTAAAAATAATACCGAAGAATTTCCGGCACGAACCGTCGGTTATCACGCATTTTAAAATTCTACAAATTATTATAGCAATCACCGCCCTTCTCTTTGCCCCTTTACCGCCCTTCGACTACGACCTGGCTCTTATCGCCCGTTGTGTGCTGTAACAACCACAACGCACTTACGCAGCCGCAAAATAATTGAAACAAAAAACAACAAGTTTTTCATTAATTTAAACGAGATGAAAACATCCGATTGCTCGCATGTTTTCAAGCCGCAAACACACACAGACGCGGACTGGTCTATCTCGCCCTAGCCGACACCACACTATCCGGTAATGTTTGCCTTGACTTCTAAAACATCGACAGCTCATAATGTAAAAAAAAAAACGGGCCCTCTCCTCCCCATACCGCACCCCTCTGGGTACAACGCTAATCGCATGACATTTTCTCCTTTCCATTTTAATTTACTTTAGTTCTTCTACTTTGGAGTTGAGCTCTTTTTATTATATGTTTATGATCTCTTTCTCTCTCTCTCTCTAGTTGGCGTACTTTCCCCGCAATGGGGGTTTTAGCTTTCAACTCCCTTCTAAACTCGCAATAGTTCGGTCAAACGACTCTGTGGACAACTGCACGAAACTACAGTGAAAAGTAGTTCCCTTGGCAAGCGTGGCTTATCGCGTGTTCGCGTGCTGCCGCCCCGGGGACGAAACGGGATGTTTGTAAGGTCAGCGGCACTCGGTGAGGCTTATCTTATCATGCGCGCCTTTTTGTGCATATTGGTGGTAGTGGTTCGCTCTGTCGGTATGTGCAAAAGGGCCAGCGGGAGGAGGGGTGTACTGGGGGTTGTGCTTCGCGCATGAATCCTTTTCGCACGGGCAGCTGTTTGGCGGAAGGGTAGAGAAGCAACGAGTCCATTACATTGCGGCCGATGTATGCGCTCTCGCTTCGAATAAATGTCTGTACAAGCATTAGTAAACGTTGGATATTATTTCCTTTTCCGTTGAATCGTCATGTGTGTACATAGAACATCTGCAGATAGAAAAAACCCCATTTTGGTTGGCAATGAATGGGTCTTCTGTATGCAAATATATGGGTATGATAGGAAGATCTTACTTAAAAAGGCTTAACAGCTTTTGACAAGCAAATGAGGAGTTATTTTTATTTTGCTCTGTTTGTTGAGACATGCTTACGCCTGAAAGTATGCAATCGGTATAACAAAATCACCAAAATAAATGGAATAAGCCAAGCAGAATCATCATTCGTTTGGATTGGATTAGTTATTACGACTAACTTTATGAATTTTAAACATTGGAATATTTATTTGAAATTTAAATAAAAAATATAAACAAGTTTACCTTTAGTTGCAAATTTAATGGGGCTGCCTACCAACTCCCACTTTCTGACACCAACACGTTTGCACCATTATTTTCACACATCACAGCACACCATCCCACCTATTATTAATATTCATCCAACAAACCATGCCATATTGTCAGCTTCACAAATTCACACCGACGAAACAGCAATTCGTTTCGTAAACTTTATTGCCCAATGAGCAATAACAGATAATAAAGCTATCGAAAAATCAAACGATCACACTTCACTCACACCCGGCAAATGCGGAGCCGGCCTTGATGTTTGGCAGCAGACAGACGTTTTTGCACCTATTATAGCGGCTTTGTCGTTTTCTTTTCCAATATCACATTACCCACTCAACGCCTTCGGATTAAAGAGATCATCACAACGAATCACTTTTCTAGTGGTGCAGCGTTTTACCGTTAAAAGACGATCCATCAAACCTGGAACCGTCTAGACTTTCGGTTCTGTAAATCGATCGTTTTTCATTCCGATCGTCCAACACCGTATACCTAATACCTGCTCTATCGTTCTAAATTAATCCACCGTCCGCGGCAAAATCGTTACGGGTGTCGAGCCAGACTCTTTCGAAGCTGAGACGAAACCGACCAGCAAAAATGCACCACATACCAGCACTCACTGCAGAATCGGGGCGGCCGATCCCTTCACTCTCGGGCACTGCGATCAAACTCTTTTCCTCTCTCTTTTTTAAAGACACAGAGAGAGGGAGAGCGAATTAAATAGCCCGAAGGGCAACCAGCACCAGGCGCATCCTTGTTGGCGCAATGGAGCATCACCTCCCTTCTCCCTCGATTTGCCGACCCTACCACCCCATCCAGGATCCCGTCTTCGATCTCTCTCCCTCTCGCTCCAGCCTAGCGTTGCGTGCGCATCAAATCTGGCGGGGAGCAGATGTGACGATGTGTACGCTCGCCCTACCGTACGAGATCACGAGATACGATCACTCTTCACATACGCACACGCGGTTCTGGTGAAGGTTTCTGGCCGTCTTATCGCGTGAACTACCGAGAGACCGCGGAGGGTTGAGATCCGATGGTGTCGACTGATGCCGGTGATCTGATGCTCCGGGTGCTGGTATCGACACACCCGGCCCCGGCAAGACATGCAGCAGTGGCGATCGTGCGAGTCGCACTCTGGTGGAAGAAGACGACGATCGGCACAGTTGCAGCATGCAGAGGGACGCGATGAAACGGGGTCTTAAAAAAATATGAACCAACCCTGCAGTGAAATGCACAAGATGAGAAACCTCGGAGAAACGGAGAAGAAAGAGGGACGGGGAAGGGGTAGTAGTCTTTCGCCTGTGATTGGCTTGCATGAGGGTGCATGGTGCATGTGCACATCTTGCTGCAGCACTGTCATTATCATTAGCTCGGATCGAAACTGCTGCAACTTTGGTGCTTTTTTTAAGGGAGAAGTACACGTGTTGCTTTGCGTTTTAACAAATGACGGAGTCATTAAGCGGCGGAAATACTAACGACAAATGCATCATTAGAATATCGAAATGAGTGTGAATGAATGTGAGAATGTTTTCATTGATTTCCTGAGTTGAATTCTCTCTGTTGGAGAATCACTCAATAAATGTTTCTCAATAACAAATAGTTTGTAATTGTTTGGATATGTTCTCTGAGATCGAAGAGTTGTTAAATTTAAATATCACTGAGCTGAATTATGACAATTAAAATTATATTCATTAAGTTTCGTTTGAAACAAGTAAATCTGAAAATTTTCAAATGCAACTTTTTGGATATTATTGTGAAATATCCAAGACCTTATTATTATTTTAATTTTTAATGCTTGAACAGTGAACGCATCGAACTATATGTTTGGATATTTTGTTGGATTAAGAGCAAATGTCTTAACTAATTATTATATGCGGATTGGTATTTCTCATCGAATGCGTTTGAAGAATTCCTGAAATAGGATGTAACGTATCCTAACAAGGCGTAGTAAAAAA
>KB671522.1:62962-154518 GCA_000349105.1 Anopheles epiroticus | reverse complement strand
AGTAAAGTTATATTTGTTCAAATGTTCTATTTGTTTTCAATATTACAGCAAAAATTGAAAAAGTTATTTTCAGAATTATTAAATTACACCTTAGTGTTCTTGCATTCGCGAGTCGGTGGTCGCAGCAAAATTTCATGAAATTCAAATTCAAAGATATAAAACAACTAATGAAATGCTTAACGCCATTAAAATTTTGTTAATAAATAAGCCATACATTCCGGTGCGCTACACCGCCTAAACGCTCCTAAATATCAACTCCACCGTTTCTCTACCCTATGCTCATCAACCAGCGGCGCACAGGATTAGTGCAAACATTTGGTGGCACATACACAGTCAACAAACTTCACCTCTGCTTGAACGATTTTGATTTAAGCCCTGGGGTCCCCGCATCGCTTCCCGAAAACATAAGCAACCTATCACACCGACGGGGCGATGGCGGGTGGACGGACATATTGCGTTTTCTCGGAGTTCTATTTTTCGCTCAGCTGCCCTCTGTCCACCGCGAGCGTACGGGAGGAGGAGGTACCACACACCAGAGGAGGACGACATGTTGATGCCGGTGGCCTTGCCTGCCTTACATTGCTCAACCGCTCGGCCAGAGTCAGGCCCGGTTGGGCAATGTAATGTATGTTGCTGTACCGTTTCATTGTTGCCGAGCTCGTGGCTTTGTTGTGCTATCTCACCTCCTATCCTCGCCCCAAAGCGAGGGTCTCTGTACGCACCGGTCCCTCGCCACGACCTCTTCCTCCAGTGTTGCGATAAATAACATACAAAAGGCGTGCGTGTACGTCGATGCTCGCAAGCCTCCCCTCATGCATGTTGGGACCCATCCGGCCGATAAATCATAACACTCACCACCCATCCATCTGTCCACGACGGTGTGACCTTCTCGGTGGGAAAGTTCCAGAATAGAAAAAAAAGTACAGCTCCTCCACCCAAAATGTACGCACGTGGGAGGGAGAGTTTTAAAAGATTTATTTATTTATGTTTCCCTCAAGACAGTTAAGCCCACCAGTTCGGGGAAAAGAAATGAGAGATTACTGGGCGATTATTAAAACGTTACTTCTCGTTAGAAGATCGCTTCATTCGAAAATGAGTGTGATTCAGCGATGAAGCCAAATGGGAAAACCCGAACCCCTCGACGATAGTTTAAAGTAATAAAAGAGAAAAACTGAAACCTAGCCAAATATCTAACCCCATTTTGTGGCGCTGTTCTTGGCGCTGTTTCAAAAGAGCAAAAAGGGAGCCAACAAAAAGCAGACAAATAATGGAACATCGAAAAACAGGATTCTTCGTCCCACCGGCTTCTACATTTTATCAAGCTCAAGAGTGTGTCGAAATCGTTGGGAAAAGTGGTAGCCACCCCATACACCCGTACACCGATTAGTGATGCAGTTTTACGATGCACGAGAAAGCGAACGAAGCGCCCCCACCGCCCAACCGGCGTGCCGCAGTTTGCGTGGTGATTGATTCCATATCAATCGGTTTCGGATTATCACGGTTGGCCCAGTTCGCCCCTGGTGCTGCTGTGAGCATTTGTTACTATTTCTTCTCCTGCCAGCCGATGTTGCAATGGATGCGTTCTGCGCACGTGGTTGTGCACGCCACCCGGGCTCTGGGTGCATGCGAACTGAGCGCGGTCGAGAAATCATTCGGTTTCGGAGATTAGCCGCAACTACACGGGATACACGCGATTAGGGCGCCAGCGAACCCTCACTCGGAGCTCTGTTTTCACTTCACAGTTCTTATGCCCACGCAACGCCTAAAGCGAAGCGGTATTGCTCTGGGTGCGCGTGAGATAAAATGCAGCCCGGCTTGCGGTGCACACGCAACACGCGAGACACGATGCGCTCGGGCAGAGCGCAAAGTGCTGTGCGCCATCGAAACGCACGCGCAACTAATAAATTAATTTTAACATAATCAACCCCCCCCCCCCCCCCCCGTATCCCATCATATGCCCACGCGCCATCTCGCTGCGTGTCTGCAGGATCCCGAAGGGGGAATGTTGTGTTGTGCTGCGAGAACGTTACAGGAGGAGCAGCAGGGCAAGTGTTTTGAGCTGTCTTCGCTGACAACTTCTGCCCACATCGGTCTTCGCAGCCACGGGAACAACTCTTTCACTGTGCTGCTACCTAATTCTTATGCTTTCGGAGAGTCGATTATCAAACGTTTAGCTCAGTGGTGGTTTCCCGGTTTGTTGCTCACCCCCGCTTGCTGGTCCGGTGTTGTATACCCACTCCTTGCACAACCAGGAATGCGGCAGCGATCGATTGATTTTTCTGGGCTATCAAAACACACCGCATGCAGCACAGCGCTTGGGCGGCAACTTTTCAAAAGAAAGCACTATCGTGGTGTTTTGCTTACGAAACGTAACAATTCTCGGGCAGAGGGAGTAGTTGTTGAAAAACTTCAATCTTCACATCACTATAAATAGCAGACGACAAGAGGCAAACATAGCAGCGGGTTCAATTTATTCATACAAAATAATTAGAAGAGAGAGATTGATGTACAAAAAAAACAACACGTTTACATCAAATCAATCAACAAATGGGTGAAAATCGTCCATAATCAAATGTATTCATGTTTTATTTTTCAATTATACTTTAAAATTTGTAATAACGATGGCTCGCGATCAGATAGACATGAGACTGTGACAGATCACAAGAGCCGAATTTAGTAGAAATTGAGAGGCTCGATCCATTGCACACATCGTCGTACTACTCACTCCATTTGACAATCATACTATTCGCACAGCACTTTGATACAGTGCTAAAAGTCAGTATGGTGTTATTTCGTTCTTTTTCAATGAGACGAGCAATACCCATGGATGAAGCACACTTTGCGGTACGATTACTTTAACCACCAGCAAAAAAAAAAACAACTCATTTCAATTAGTTACATGTGGCTGGTTACGTTGAACTAAGAGCGAAATTAAAACAGCACAACCCGCATCCCGCATTCTCATTCTCCTAGCCGCAGCACAGAAGGGCGCTCATTGAACAGAATCTCATTCCATTTGGAAATTAAAAATCATGTTTATATTTTTCAATTAAAATTGTAGCTTGAAACAAAAAAACAACAACCACATTCACCAACAAAATGCCCAGCCGGGCGTGAGGAAGCATCAAAAAGCTCAGTGGAGCAAAAAATTCCAAATTTAATCACACTTTAAAGCCAAAACTCGCTTCCGAAAAACGGTATTTTGCACATTCATCCTAGAAGAGGCTGCCTGCTGCTGCGCCCACCGTCTGTTACTTCCTTTTTAACCATTCTATGCCACATACATTCGGCAGCAAATTTTCCGTCCCAACGTTCCCTCTTACTCCATTTCAGCGACACTGCACAACCGCAGATAGATTTCCTCTGCATTGGCAGCGGACAGAGTGCAGTCACGTTTCGAACAAGAAGAAAATGTTGATAAAAAAAACCCTCAAACGCCCGGTTTCTATTTAAATTTGTGCAGACGGTGGTGTGCGCTGCAGATGCTGAGAGAGCTGCAGGAAGGGATGAGCTACCGGCCGTAGAACGCCCCTCGCCGGTGCATCAACCGTTCGCAGCAGATGACTGCAGTGGAAACCATTTCTCGGTTCTCGGGCTGCTCTGCCGTTTCTCTTCTATTTCGGACCCGGGGATCATCTCGAAACACACACAGACACCACGGAACGTCTCGGCGCTGCTCGACACTCGCCCTCGCCCTGTGGCGCAGGGTGCGAGAAGCTTGTGGAAGGCAAGTAAAATAAAACACACAGCACGGCAGATGTCTCTTCTTCAGGGGTTTGAGGTCGTAAACGACCATATGCTGCTCGGTGCTCTGGTACAAACCGCCCTGGGTCTGCCTAGCAGCAAATGGAAGTGGCCCTGGGACAGCCGCACACCATCCTCCAGAAACCCGTAGCCTTTTCCTAAACTCGAAATCCTCTCGATCATTCTGCTAAATGAGATCTGGGTTGGATATCGTTTAAAAAGATCGATGTCGATGTCGGGGGAAGGCGTGTACTGGCCAGCGGCGGAGGATCGTTGATCATATGCGGGTCCTGTCTCGCGCTGTGTTGATCGAGACGCGAGACCCGTTTGGCCCGCAATGTGTAAAATAAATCAACCGATCGTCTAGGGCCGGAACGAACGCTTCCTGATCAGCCATTGCCCCGTAATCCTATCAAACCTATCCTGTGGCCTGCTGTCGTTCGCTTAAGGACGCATCGAGTTAGGTTCGGCCTCTTGCGTCTGGGTTCTTTCAGGAAGCATCATTTAAAAAAATAAAAACCCTCAACCATAATGAAGATAACAGACACATTCATTTCGCTTCACACTCCAATCGCTTCACAGCCTCTCGGTCGGTACCAGTCCCGTAAGAGCGTTTGGGTTCTCGTTTGTTGATGATTGTTACAGACCATTATTATTGTGCTCGGTGTGTTGTGTGCGTGGCGGTCCCATCTTCCGGGCCAATGTTACCATTTCCTCCGGTTTGTTTTCAATTATCCCAGCCCCCGATGAGGGTTGCATTGCGCTACCGGGGACTCCCGGATTCGACACGCACAAGAGGGCTCTCGGGCGTATTGAAAGTGAAAAGTAAACAGCACTTCCCTGTCTCGCCCCCTGAGTCTTCTCGGCCTCTCGGTCAGAACCCGCGGGTTCCGGTAACGGTGACACCCTTCTGGAGTAGCACTATTATTATTATTTTTTATCACCCCAAAATTACACCACCGTAGAATGAATTGACTGTTGACGTTAGCCTCCCTCGGCAAGGTGTGCGATAAATTCGAGTGCATTGGGAAATCTGATTGATGACTCGACGTGTGTGTGCGTTGGGAGCTGTCGGAAAACAGCTCAACGACACCAATCTGGACGGAGTTTAGACGTTGGAAAGGAGAAGAGCCGTAGTTCAAAAAAAGGTAAAATACCATCGGGACAGATATGAATCTAATCAGCACTTAGAATTTCTTGAGGGCGTAAGTCGTGCGACTCCGTCGTGATCGCTGCATGAAGCATGAAATTAAATGGAAAAGTGGTTAGAGAAACCCCAATTTCAACGAGTGACTAATTAATCAACGTCACGAGCGTGCTATTTATCCAATCATGCTAAGCAGAGCAGGCAGAAGAGCGGCAGGCGAAACATTTATAATTATTTTAAAAGCAACCTGATGATGACATTTTTCAAAAACAATTTGTCGATTAATTCGCCCGTCATTTCCAAGCTATTCCTTTGCTCTCGGCTTTCTGCAGGGCCGGTCGTAAAATATGCACCTGATGCACCTTAAACGCAAGCGTCTTCTCTAACAGCACCTGGGCTAACAAGAGTCCACTTATGAGGCACTTATTGCTTTCTGCGACGCACTTCGTAACGGCTGGCGTATGCTGCCTGACGAACCGAAACACCGAGCAAAACACAAAAAGGGTCCCCGATAAGCATCGACCAATTTCGATCGATTGCAAACTAATTTCCGCATGCCGTATGCGACTTGTGTTTTTTTTTTTTTTGTTGCAACTGTACAAAACCGCATGCCCCAGCACCATAATTACGCACAAAATTATCAAACGCGGATTCCTCGCCCGAGGTAAAGTAATTTCTTTGTTCCTTCTCAACCCTGGTTTATTTTTTCGTCGTTTCGCCGCGCTTTGCGTCACCCGATCCACGACGCAGTCCGCCATAATGGTGGAACCAACGTTTGCCTCGCGGGCAAAAAGTGAAACTCCGTTAGAACTTCACACAAACAGGTGCTTGCTGCTTTGCCAAGTACTAAAATATAACTCCCTGGTACGCGCGGGGAGACGTAAGAATGGAAATTGGTTTTGTATGTTCTTTGCGTCCCGCGGTTTTTTGGTTTTGAAACTTCCGTCACCAAACGGTGCACTGAGAAGTGGCGGTGGGGTAAATGTTTGACTAGAACTATGGCCATTGCAGGAGAGAAATGAATTTAATATGAGTGCAAGTGCAAGCTGGTACGAGTTGAGCAAGACTTTTGTTTTGACTATTTCATTACAGTAATAATTTCATTTGCCCGGTTTTACGCTACTATTAGACATTAATGCCATTTTATTTCGGGGATCTTTTTTTCCAAAAAGGGAAACAAAAACTTACTTCTACATTTCCTACTCCGGCTCTTGTTTCATCACACTGCACGGCATCTTCCGCACCAAATGTGTTGCGTCAAAAAGTTAGCTGATGACGGAAGTTGCTCTAGCAAAAAAAATATAACAGAACAACACCGGGCCAGGCCAATGCGTCCAGCCGGCCCACAGCCGCGTACTTTGTCATCCATTTTTTTCGCCTTGATCAGCGCATTTTCTCCACCAAACCGTACGGAAAACAGAGTGCCAACCCGTAACCGATTTATGCACACATTACAAACGAAACAAAACGAAAGAAAAAAAAAACCGAATTCGAATGGATTGTTTCTTTCGTTGCCGTGTGTGCCCATCTACAGCCGCGCACACGCTTCGCCGACGCCGCCGTTCCTTTCCGTTTAAAAATTCAAGCAGGTGTGCTTTGCACGTGTTGGACGGTTTCTACCGTGATTCGGACAAAAACCCGGGAAGCCGCTGTAACAACACCCGGCTGCGGATAGCATCGCGAGAGTGAGAGATAGAGAGAAAGAGCAATCAATAAGTCGGCCAAATCTCGTGCATCACAGCCAGAAATCAACGCAATCCAAGACTGGAACGTGAAAACGGTTTCATACGACGCAAAGGACATACGCGAGCGCGCGCTCTCATCGGCAGGTGCGCACGCGGCTTTACCTCATAAACAGTCCCGGTTCCGCTCGAGCAAACAACCGCTTCCTCCATTATCCTCCTCCAACTTGTCTTACCTTTATTAATACGCTTCACACTACTCGCATGGCCCGCATCCTGAGAGCAATCTTCAGCCCGTCAGCAGCCACGTGCGTCTTGAATCCTTTGGTTGATATGGGTTTTTTTACGCTTTCGGTCGCTCGCTCCCTCGGCTTCAATCTGTCGAACTCTTATCCTGGCTGTTTTGGGATGGTTTAACACACCGTCCGCTTTGTACTGACCAGACGCAATCGCAGTTGGACGAGAGTTCAGCCGGCAGAGCTTACCACCGCGCTGATGATATTCGATTACAGGTCTAATTAATGCCAACGGTTGGGGTATTCTGATACCCACCAGTTGCCTTTCTTACCAAGAGGGATGGGAAACAATAGTGACGGAACCGGGTCTGAGGCGGACAGCAAACATTTAAATGGCTTACAACATTACTCATAGGGCTTACCAGGTCGTCTACATGTCCTACGCGACGCGACATCTCATTAGTCGTAATTTTTCACACTTTACGACTTAAATGGTCAGCTGAGCAAGGGATTACGGACAGCCCTGCTCACAATGCGATTGTCACCGGTCCACTCATCATTGTTTTTAAATTACAAATAAATTACATTCGCTCATGCAGCGCGTCTGCTAGGTGGATTCGTAAAGCCAGCAGGCAACGTACAGCGACACAAGACACAACAACTTTTACCTGCCATTGCCAGACCGAAGGCTTTGCTGTTGCATACGGTGAAGCTTTTATCAGTCCTCTGTCCCGCACGGAAAAAGGGCAGATGTTCGCCGACTGTTCCATGCTGTGTGTGTGTGTGTGCACAGCAGAGCCAGAGAACTCCGCAAACCCTTGGAGAAACGTCGAACGTGACGAGGTTCGGTTGGGCTCTCGAGCTATAGCGCTTTAGTAGGATTCACGTGGTACGCTTCTTTCTTTCCTTTTTTCCTGAAAGCCCCCTTTTGTCCTGGAGAGCTTGTTCCCACCTGCTCGGGATATCCGATATTCCTTTCCGTACTCCATCCTGCCAAACAGAAAGGAAGGATTCGTTCCACCTTCCCCCTAGTTCTAGTCCTTCGCCCCGCAGCATCGATCGCTTCTTAGCGATTCAAGAGCGTATAATGTTTCCATGTTCCCTCATTGTTAGTGGAAGCAGACGCGCCTACAATTCATATGATCACTTATGAGTCCTTCCCCTAAATGGGCTCCGCTCGGAAAGGGAAGAGCTGTAGGTCGGTTCCACCGTTTCCTCCCTCCCGTGCGTCGAAAGTAAAGCTCTGTCAAACGAGAGCGGGGGAAAAAAGAGACCTTCCTGTACACGTATGTCAATCCGATTTTAACTCCATTACCCCGTCGCAGCACCGTAGTTAGGTCCTTTAGTATCGTACTAATGATAATAATCCCTTCAAGTGGGCTCAAAATAATAACAATAATGCATCACCGAGGACGTTGTGTCCCGGGGGGGGGGGAGCATGACGGCAACAACACACGGTGCACACGATGACAGACACATACCACCGGTGACTCTCATAGTGACTACTCCGTTCACTTATCATTTCGTACCGCTTGTGCACTCTGTGCGGTGGACTACTTTCCGTGATTATGAAGGAATTCTATCGAGTCATGGTGCTTTCTCATCGCAATGGAACGCACTCCGCCGATGGCGAAGTAAATGAGCTGTGACACGGATACGCATGCAGCACCCTCGCACCCCCCCCCCCCCCAGCTTCATGGGGATATTCATTATTGATGAACTACAGTTAATGGCGGAATGGTACAGCTTTAAAGTGTTGCTGTAACGCAAGGCGAGCGAGATTGGAAATCCTTCCACGGGAGAGCACTTTTAGGGCTTTTTAGCAGCCGCATAAACAAAATCAATGCGTGAATGGCGCTGCTTTTGACGTGCGTCCGATATTATTACGTTTCGACAATGCAAATGACATACACGCGCTAAACCGCAATCGTCAAAAAGGGATTCGTTCCCTTATTGAGCGCGCTCCGTTAATTGGTGATTATGGTGTGCGCGCTCACAGTTCAGACATACAAACCCTTCAGCCGGCTTACGGCTAACACGGTGATCATATAAGCCGCCCGGCCAAGACGTGTCCCGTCCCGAACAGTCGGCCAACCGGACGACAGGGCTAATGTCATTACCACAGGACGCTCGAGTGAGCAAACAAGCGCGTTCCCACCGTATAAGCGACAGCGACAGCATGCGGCGGCAGTTTCGTGTTTCCAACTCGTGGGGAAGCGCCAAAAATCACTGTACCGAGAGAAGTCCAACATACAGACCGGTGGAAACTCAACCCTCGGCGTTGCCTCGTTCTTGGTACAGCAAATTTCGACGCAACGACGACAAGTGGTGTCGACCGAGCGGGCTTAGGTAATGGAGCGTTAGGCAACAGATGGTGGCGAGTTCTAATGGTTCGGCAACGGCGGTGTGTGTCCAGGTGTAGGCCAAATCTGTGGCCGTATCGATATCGTTTGGGCCGAAGGCGACGAGACGTGGTCGGCATGGTGTCAACTTACCCCGATCAGATTCTCCAGCTCGCCTAGCCACTCGCTCAGCAGCTTCTCGGGATCGTCCGACAGGCCCGCCATGATGGATGATCCTTGGAAGGATAGTGCCTAAAAGAACAGAAACAAAAATACGGGTATTATGTATGGATCAAAGAATTTAAATTGAAGAAAGCAACAAAAAACGATTTACGATTGCTTACACGATACATAAAAACAGGGGTTGTTTTTAAAAACTGGTTTTAAATGAAATACTTAAAAAAATATCTAGAACATTATTCACGGGGATATATTTCATAGACACATGCAAATAAAAGTTGTACAAAATTCAAACCACTGTTTTCACACCGATTCGTGCACGCTAGCGGCATCTGTGTGTATTGTAACGTGTAGTGCGGATTGCATACTTCTAGGCGTAACGCATGCTGCGTTTGAATTGCATAACCGCAGGCGAAATCAAAGGGCTCACACGAATATAAAGAGCGTTACCTAACCGGTTTCCCTAAATTATGCGATTTGTCTGAAACTGGACCTAAGTACGTAACGATTTGAGGTACAATAATAGACAAAAATGGGAGCGATAATTTAATTTAACTGTCTGCAATGTGCTTACCCATTACGAACGCATTTATAGTTACTAGGAAGCTAAAGACAACTGTTGTTAAAGGGAAAGGGACCGTACATGCTAACTTAGCTGATTGTTTCCGAGTTGAAAGTGATACTTTACACTTTTGTGAGAGAACATATTCGACTCTTTTCAACGCAGACAGCTACGGGCGGACAATCTTAAAGCGAACGAAGTTTTAGAATAAACGTGTATAATTACATTCTCTCTCCTGCGTTAGTTTTCATCACAAATTCTAATTTAATTCATTTACCCCCTCATCCTATTACGGTCGCGTTTTCGTGTGCTCTTTTTCACCGTTTCATAAATAAATAAACGGTTCCGGATATCGTTCGAGCGACCAAAACCAAATTCTGGGCGCTTAAAAGTGTTGTTCGAATATGTTTTCCTTCTCCACCAAAGCAAACCCCCGCTCTCCGCCATACCCTGCTAGAAAAAAACGCAGATTAATTTCTATTTCCTCCTACTCCATGCGAAACCCAACGCAAACATACGCCGATCAAACAGCTTCGGGGTAGTGCTGGTGGTCTAGAGCCCTTCCACCCGGTAGTTCCGATTGCAGTGCGACGGCATCCTCTCACCAGTGCCGGCCAGGGCTTGGGCATGCTAGAGCAGCGCACGGTATTGTTTACACTCAGCAAGCACTGGGTGGCTAATTTATCAAAGTATCTTACCCACACACAACATGGCAGCACATAGAACACACAAGATTCATAGGCGAGTGCGAGATGGCGTTGGTCTACATTAGAACGCCGTGTACCGATCTGGACCAACCACTGTTGCACCGGGTGGAGAAGGTTGGTAGCAAAATAACGGCTCCACGCGGGGCGTCGTTGTGCGTTGCCGTGCGTGTTGCGATGGTATTGCGCAAAAGTAGAGCACATTCACACACACACACACACACACACACAAGTGCAGTATAAGGGCAGAGAGGGAAATTAATAGCTTCCTGTCTACTTACTGGGTTGAAGTGCATTCCAGCATATTGGCCGGTGCAACCGCCGTACGCATAAACACGTCGCCCGCTGGGAGGGACAAGTCGACGGGAGGGCCCAATTCGCGCATCTTCCCGCCTACCCGCTCCCCTAACCCCTCCCGTGCCGATGGAAGAAAGCACGCACGCCGTAACAACGTCGCCAGTCGTGGTCGTGGTGCGAAAGTAACGCAGCGCAGAGCAAAGGGGGCGAACAGGGCTAAGGGCGTAGCGAGCACGCACGATGCGTTCTGTTTGTGCGATGATTTATTTTAATTCTTCAGCGCACTTTGGTACGTGCAGAACAAAAACACTCGCCGAGAGAGAGAGAGAGAGATCGAGATGCGATACGCACTTTCTTCCGTGCAAGAATAAATTTAATTCATGAGCGTTTCGCTCAATTATAATTATATCCCCTCCCCCTTTCACCCGATTTACGATGCAGTGCGGCAATACTTCTAACGGGCAATGTCCATTACAGAAATACACTCTAGCCAAGGATTTATGTCCATGGTACGGAGGGATTTACACACTTTCCTTGCCATTATTTTCACACGCAATCCAGCAGCCGGTTGCGGTCGGTTTTTAGTATTCCGCTCACCCGACGAAAAGGGATTACTGGTAAAGAGCCTAACGGCAGCTTAAGTGCTAGTAGAAGCCTTACTAGAAAAGATGTGATTTGTTTCTCCGATAAATGTTTCTCTTTGGGTATTTTTTAAAATAATTGCTAGCTACAAGCAAGCTACAAGTACTACAGTAGTGGGAAGCAGCAATCCTCACCTGAAATGTTTGCAGGAAAATTCCAACATGCCTCAAAACGCAATGAGGCAACATTTGCATAGAGAAAACATAACCACTCTGCCATCCAAATCTTACCGGCACGCAATCAAGTCACACAGTTTATGGCTTACCGCAGCAAAACTTCACCCCCTGCGGGGTAACAGAATTGCCACTCTCACCCGTGCCTATCCTCGTCGCAAGAAAGACCAAACATTCACAAACCTACCGTGACCCCTAATCTGAGGAAAAACAACAACAAAAAAAAAAACGAAGAAATGAAGCTTAGCACCCGGTTTCCTCAACACAGAAGAAAAAACCCGAACCTCAACCCTTCGGAAAGGTGTTTGGAAAGGGCTTCTCCCACCGTTACCGTTGTGCTCGTCAACCCCAAAAAGTGGGTCGCTCAAGAAGAGGGCGAAGAAGACCACCAATGGGTTGATAAACAAATCACTGCGCGCAGCATCACCTTCCGAAATAAAAGCTTCTGTCCGTAAGGTCCGTTGCAGCGGCAGCAGCAGAAGCAGCATCATCTATTCAAAACCGTCACACAGCATCTCTGCCCAAGGCTCCCGGGGACATCACCGTCAGCCGAAGAAAGTTTGAACGGCCTAGTTCGTTCACTCGAACCACCGAGCTTGTGGACGTCATCCTGGATGGATGTACATGCTGGAGGAAGCAAACCTCGACCCGTTCCCGTCCCCAGGTTTGACGTCTTAATCCGACGACGTTCCGACAGCGTACCGGAACCGGCTATCACCGATCGATCGGGCAGCAGTAGCCGAAGCAAGAGGCAGAGTTGAAGGAATGATAAACGGTGCATAAAATTAAAACTAGCCTCCCTGGTTGGGGTGGGATGCTACTGCTGCTGGTGGTGGCTCTTTGTAGCTCATCCTTACACATGGCAGAAACTGGGTTAGTTTGCGGCCGTTGTGGAAATGCGTGTCAGCAAAGCCCCCTCCTTCGCTCTCCATTTTCCCTCTCTCTGCCATCGAGATGTCCATATGGAAAGTGCCCGCAAGGTACACCCGTTGGCGTTTGAAACTTAAAACTCAACTGTGACATACAAAATGTGGTATGTGTCGCATTGCCTGCCTGTCTGCATGATGGACCGGAGCGTACCCGGGTGGACAACGCAGCAACATACAAAAAAAAGGAAGATCAATAATTGGTAACCCCCTTTTCGTTAGCAACTCCGGGCGCCCAATTGAAGGCGCAGAGGGTGGGGAGATTTCACTGCCCGCTGTTGTTTCTTTTTTGTTTTCTTCTTCAAACGAACCGTTTTGAAACGAGGCAAAACCTTGCCGAGGAACATGGCCCTGAGGCACAACAATGAAAGCACAAGTATGACCTATAACACACTGCCCCAAACACACGCAAAGAGACGCTTATAATGGCGCTGGTGGGCTCTTTTCTTTGGACGATAGCTGTCTTTAGCTAAACGGGTAGAGACCCACCAACTCCAAGCCACCTCTTCCAGTACAACAGTTGGGGGCATAGAGAATGAGCAATAATGAAAAAGGCGAACTGTAATTTGGAGGCTGCGGGCGGAACGGAACATTATCTCCTGCGCGAGTGTGGCAACGGCTTTTTCTAAGCAGACGGATCCGGAGAGCGGACTGAATAAACTGATGATCGCCTGTCGATCGGATAGCATGTCATTATCTCGAAGGTTTCATTGTGAGACCTTCCCCTCCCGTACCTTCTGTGTTGCATAGCGAAGAACCTTGGTTGATACCGTAGGCGCGCTACGTACAGTGGAGTAAAGCTTTATCTAATACCCACACCACAAGCAAACAACGAAACGAGAGGGTGAGAAAAAATGATATGCAAAAAGCGGACGGTGTGGGGCTGCAAACACACAAGCATGATAGTAATTTCATCCCTTCCCTTACTGTCGGCACTGTCTGCCCTGCCACTGATAATGGAGATGTTGAAGTTTTATAATCATGCGAGCTTACACCGCACCGAGATGATACTATGGCGACCACCAGCAGCGCATCTAGCATCTAGTTTTCCGCTAGAGAGTGAGAGATAGAGAGGGATAGGTTTTTTTTGCATACATTACAAACCCATAAACGGCCCCATTAATCCGCACACTGGCACACTGCAACAGCGGAAAGAAAGCCAACAACGGACAGCAGGCTCTCTACAGAATTGTCTCATCCGGTATGCCGTATGCTGTTGTGACCGCATAGACACGACCGCTGCAGCCACGTACGCGTTTACCGATGGCAGTCGAACAAAACCCGGCACTGTAACAAGCCCATTCGGCAGCAGGCAAATATTTACGAGCATACTACGTACGTCAAATTGGCAGCGACGGCGGCCGACTAAGCAGATCCATATGTGGACGCGATCGAACGCGACGATGACTTACTTCTTGTTTGTACCGCGGTGTATATTCTCTCTACTAGCCGAACGTGCGGCGTGTACTTAAAGAGCGTTCACGCGCTTTGCTGTACAGCGCTTTAGCTACTACCAACTACTGGAAGGGCTAGCTGGCGCCTGTCACACTCACGCACACGCATGTCACCTCCATACGGCATGCCGTTTGCAGGGAAAATTATGGCACAAATGCAAATGGCAAGTGGCGCTGGTGACGACGACCACGATCGAGACCACATGGTCTGTGTGCGATGGCTGTGAGGGGACCTGAGAGGAGGACTTTGGCGCCACATCTAACGGATGGTGACCGTACGGCTTCGTAACAGAGCGCAGTGAAATGAAGCCATCATGTAGAGGGGGATAAGGCGCATACGGTTCGATTAGTCGGTCCATCGCATTGGAGCCTATAGTGATGCGGCTCTGTACGCGACCTTGCGTGAGCGAACATTAGCAATGATACAATAGAGTGAGGCTCGATAAGTGACAGTGGTAATGACGGTTAGAACTTGCTTGACTGATAGAGCGGTACAGGGTTTAGCAACTCTCTTTTCATTTTTTATTGCCACTGAGATATACAATAGAACGCCAATTATCAGGGCGTGGATCTCATAGGGATAAGTTGATTGTAAATTTCGTTATGTGTTTTGTTCCAAAACAGAAAAGGGTTTATACCCTTGAATCCCCTTGAAAAAACATCGCTTATATAACATTGAATACTCAAAAACTCATTGTTTTATTAAAACACTAAGAAATGGTTCTTGTCTTAACTTAATTTGACCATACGGTAAAGGACATGTTTCTTCTGAATCTTTTGGATCATGGATAATCCGCCTCCGGTTATTCAGGTTCTGGTTAATCGATGTTCTACTGCACTTCGATTAGGATGTAACGTTTCACTGATCGCAAAGGAGTGTCGCAACCATAAAATATTCTCAGCCATATTCGAAGCAGGAGTTAAATACATCTCATAAACCGCATCATACAATAATTTCACTCCACACATTGCCAAATGATTTGGCAAACCCTGCATAATGAAACGGAAAGTCGCAAGTCATTTCTACAGGTGGAAAGAACGCGTATAAGATGGATGACTATGTGTAAGAAGGAAAGGGTATAGTTCCGGCGAGAACGATGATGGACAGAAAATGTCAAGCCAAGGACAGCACCGTGAACGGATTACAACTTCATTCGAGCGTGTGACCATACGGTTTAGAAAGTCAGTAATGAAGCTAGTGGACAGGGAAATGGGAAACCCATCCGGACGTAGTGAACGCGTTCTCCGGGGGTGTGAGAATCGTGCAGGAATTCACTTATCTCGGATAAGAAAGGATTAGCCGAAGGATAGAACCCTTTTCACAGGATTATCTCCCCAGATGATTGCTGGGAAAAACGACCATACAGAACGATAATCCTCTCTGTTGCCATCCTCTCCGGCGCTTCGAAGCAACACAAATTGTAATTAAATACTTTAAAGTCTTTCCAATGCTCCGCCAACGCTACACACACTCGCCCATTTAATTAATGCATCGGCCACAATTCTTGCCATTCTTTTCCACTGATAATCGACCTGCATTCCACAATGGGAGGTGCCCTCAGCCGGCCTTGCATGTTGATGTGCCCCCGGTTTCTAACCGTTTCTCACCTACCCCCCACTTCCTCCTATCAACAATCGCCATCAATCAAACCCAATCCGCCCTTTCCCATTACACACGCTTAACATACAAAGCGTGTACATGCGGGTGCTGACGCGCCACCGAGCGCATATTCGCAAACGTCTGCGCGATTCAATCAAACGACATCAAAACACGCGATAATCTGTTGGCTGGGCGCGTGGAACCTTTGGCCAATTTAGCGTGGTGCTTGTGTCTCGCTCTCCGCTTCCACACGGAAGCTGCAGCAAATCGAAAGAGTCTACCGAGTGCCCGTTAATCACGTTGCGTGATGAGCTGTGCATAAGAGAGTGCTAAGGAGTGGGTTGGAAGAGAAAGGCAGATGACGAGGATGGCGTCCTACAACTGCCGCCAAACTCAAACACTGTCAACGTTTGAACTTTGGCTTAACTTTGCGTTTATTGTGTTGCTGCTCTGCCATTCTCTTTTTCTTTTGCTCCCACATCCCTGGCCAGAAATCAGCCAACCCTATCCCCAACCGAGAACGACAAACAGATGTGTATCAGATGGTCCCGCATAGTACTTGGGGATGGAACGGCCGGGCTCTGTGTGTATTTCTACACCATCTCCACACGCCTTGTGTCTGCTATTAATTTCCTACTTTCGCTTATTAACCTTCAAGGAAAAGTTGGACGCGTCTGTGCTCCAACGTTCCAGCGAGTCGGGTTAGCGGAGTCGTACTTTTGACTTTGACATGACCGGATTAAGCAGGATTAAATGACGGACTGGGTTTCTTGACTTTCCTGCTTCACCATAAGGTCCCTAGACGCGACTAAGCTGATGGTGGTGGTGGTGGTGGTGGTGGTGGTGGTGGTAATTGGAAAAAGAACCGAATGCTCGAATCATGTTTCATGGGCAATTCGGGTTGAGTTCTACGAGAAAAACGGAACAGTCGCATTGGCGCATATGTGAGACCTCCACATACGGAGCATTCGTTGGGATTCTATAAGAAGGCTGAAGGCTCACTCGATTCTCCCTCCGTAAAACCGTTTTGCACAATAAAAAAGAACTTTGCATAATGCTAAACAGATGTTGCCCCAACTGGCCACAAGTGTTGACCCCTCGCGCCCATTGCCACGAAATTAGAAACTAGAAAGCGCATTCGCTTGAACAGCTCGCTCGATAGCCGTTAATTACTTGCTGTGCTGTAATTTCAGCTACTTACTGCCCCCATCCATTGCTAATTGGATCCGATTGCAGCGCTGATAATTGTTATTCCAGAGCCCCCCAAACGGGTACAACGCTCCAGAAGCCGCACCAGAGAGCATCACGATTCTACTACCTACAGACATCGGAATGGTCGTAAAATCGTTTCTACATCGACGCATCGTGTGCCCCGGCTTACAGCGGTATGTCCCGCACAAGTATCGTTAACATTTGCTGCCCAATAAAATGTCCAGCTCGGTCCAGCCGCACGTCGGTGTGACCTCTTCGCTCTCTCCTCCACAGGAATTCCTTCCATGCAACGGAAGAAGAGGCTGAGCAAACAGAAAACAAACGCTGTAAAAACATCTCCAAGCAGAACGAAATGCCTCAGACAACCGATTCCTTTCCCAAAACAAACTACTCTTCTTCAAACGTGGTGTGTTTTTGTACGGCGGGAATTGGTGGGCAGACAACTCAGGCGAGCGAGAGGGGGAAATAGTAACAAGTAGACGGGTGTAGCAGAAAATCCCAAGTGAGACATTTACCACCTTTCTAAGGGGTCCACACATTTACTTTTTCCAATGGCGGCAGCACCCGCTTTTGGGGACCCCTGGGCGGCGTTTCACACCCTAAGGGGTGTAGTATCCGTCCAAAGGTGTATTCTAATTTCACGACAGCGTCCCCTGATGCATGCGGCGGTTTACATTTCCGAGTCAGGCTCCATCCGATCCGAGACCGGTATCCGATTGCGTTCCTTTCGAATGTGTGCTCTCGGCGGAAAAAGAATGCGCACACGGTGCTGGTTGTACGTAGCGATGGGACTTTCGTTCCAAGCCCAGTCGGTGCGTTCCAAAATCCAAATAAGATCATCCAAAATGGTTATAAAATGGTAGGAAACCGGAAAAAGAGACAGATTTATTCTTTAGTAGTTAGTAGAAGTAGATTCAATGACTCTACTAGGTTCTCTTCTTTCTATGAAGAAACTGATTCAGTTCCGTTCATAAAGAATGAGAAAAGATTGCAAGTTTCAGTATGGTATTTGTGGCAGAGTCTCTGGAACATGACGGGAGAGGTTAGTATGTCGGGAAAACTCAACTTTAAACAGATGGTCATTGTTCATCTGGGATATGTTTTACATGGAGCTAATAGAACTGTTAGAACGTTAAACGGTACAGATTAAGTCATCGCCTGGCGATTGATCATCCAAAGATCCACATAATTAAAATGATTTATCAATTAAATATCTTAAATAGAACTTCTGGAAATAAAGGAAGATATTGTTATTCACCTCCAGGGAATCCAGCAAGCTCTCCGAAAAGTTCCCTCTCTGCCCATTTTCTAAGTGCCATCCATGTTGCACATTAACCACAACGAGCTGCATTCCGACATGCATGCTTGGCATCGGTACATGAAACAGTAGCGCATCGGATGACATCGACCATCCTCCGGCTCCGTGCCAGTGTCAACAACAACAAAAAAAACCCTCATACACACACACATTCCCAAACAAACCAACGAAGATTGATGGATGTACGAAGGAGCATTGAAATGCGATATAGTCTCCGCTCACACTGCGATTCCGACGGATGTAATAAGAGGTTAGACTCTCACCCGAACGGCCCCAACCACCAAACAATGCCAACCCCGAAAGGTAAACCTAAACTGGCTTCGACTGACCGCGCACGGTTGTGAGGTTTGGAGTTTTGGACGTGAACGTGGAATATCTTCGTGCACAGCTAATTCAATGGACTCCTGCGGGGCATAAACGAAAAAAAACAACAGCACACCAACATCCAATCCTCTTAATAACGTCCTCAGTGAAATCGATACGAAAGATCGATGAGCATTATGGCGATGTTTGGACAGCTCAATAGAAGTGTCCCAGACGCCCGCTACGTCCCAAGATTCATCAAACGTTACGAAGAGCCCGGGCTCTTTAAAGGGCAAATCCCAAGCGCTACCGACGGGTTCGTCGGTTCTTAGCTGCAAAACTATCTCTTCCATCCTCCGTTGCATTTGCCTGAAGGCATCGCATATCCAACGATAAATGAGTGTGCCATTTCTTTCCATTTCCAATCAATATTGTCCCCCTCCCAACCCGAAACTGTGTGCCGGGTGCATAAACCATCCGCTGTAAAGCGTAGGCAAAGCGAACAACGACAAAGCGCAACTTTGTCGTTTGTAATGGAACGTCTGCGTTTGGGGAGCCAGTAAAGGAAAGCCCCACGATTCGCGCCCACACGTTTCCGCACTCCCCGTACAGGGGAGCCAGAAAAATGCTGCCCTCACGGATAAACACGAAAATGTCGTGCAGCAGCAGCCAGGCTTGCTTCTTTTTCCGCGGGAAGTGATATTAATGGGTCGCGCGCCATGCAAAGAGAGCAACGGCACGCCAACACTCGGAATCGGGCCGGAGCCGGAGGAAAGTGATTCCCGACGATCGTAAACTAACACAACCGTCGTAACTCACCAGCACCGAGGGCAGAAGTGTTCGGGCGGGGGGAAGAGAAAAATGCACCAGAAATGCATGCGCTAATGCGCTCGGCATCGATCCCGATCCCGTATTTTCGGGCGTGCCAGTTGTTGTTGTTCCGCCAACAGCGTCGTCATCGTCGCCCCAACGCTAACCAGCCAGAGCCGGGCACCACATTATGATCGTGGCCCTTTGGACGTTCCCTCCGTTCGCCCACTGTGGGTTATTTACTGCATGTTTGGACACAGGCAAATTCTGGTCTACACTCGGGGTGCGGGAAACACGATGTCGGCACCGGGCAAGCCTCTGCCAGAGAACCCCATCAAACGAGAAGTGCGTTGTCCACGGAGAAGCAGACGTTCTTCATATACGGCTTACAACCATGTACAAACATAAAGAGGATCGATGGAAAGAACTTCACTCAACCCCATACTTTGACACAACGGGAGTGAAGATCTTCTTGAAGAAGAGATCTTCAACCATAACAAACATTGCGCAGGGCTTAGAAGCAAGCGCAAAGGGAAAACGCACCGGGAAGTGCAGGAAGCGACAAAAAAGTGAAACACTGCACCACATGGATCATCATACTGGAGAAGTGTGCACTTCCGTTCCGACCCCGGGGAGTTTGCGACCAAATGGTAGAAAATACAAATCTGAAATACACGCCAAACACCACAACCAGTGGATGTTTCCGCGCTGTAAACCGGCAACATCACTACGAGCTGCGTTGTTGAATGCAAACAAGAAAAAGACCAGCCGATGGAAAGGCATACGAATATATGACCGATAAAATTAATCCCTGCAAACATTAAAACTCACAGACACACAAACACATCAGCTCGCCTCCAATTCATTTTCTGGCAAATGGAGGTGAGGCCGCCATCGGGGAGGGTAATCTGCATGACATGGTTTCTAATTTTTGTGACTCTCATTCTTTATCGTGTTTTTTGCTCCATTCTTCGCTTTCCTTCACACACATACAGACACCATTCATGCTCTCAAATTTATCCCAAAGTATCCATTCTGCTCGATGATCCACTCGCATCGCCCGATCGTACGTTGTGCTCCAGTTTTCTGTTTGCTTTGTTTTGCCTTCTTATGTTGTTATCGTCTTGATTTCGCATACTTTTGCCATCATCAAAAGCATTTTTAGCATTTCTTTATTTGCGTTTCGTTTTTTTCCAGTTTGTTTTTTACGTTTCGCTTCATCTTCTATTCGTTGTTCGATTTCTTTTTTCTTTTTACCATGTTTTCCATTTTTTCTTCTATTGTTATCTTCTATTCTACATGCTTTTACAGCGTTTTTCTTCCCCATTAGCTGTGTTTTTGCTTGCAAATGCTAATGCGATTTGTTGCTCATTTGTTCGATTTCCTTCACGTTTTTCACTGCTTTTCTCTTTGCCGGCGCTATATCTACTACCTTTTATTGTTCTGTCATCATAAATTGTAAACTGTCTGTTTCGGCGCGTCCGATAATATCGACTCATCGATACCGATTGCTGTGTTTTATGTGTGTGTGTGTGTGTGTGTGTGTATGTGTGTGTGTGTGTGTGTGTGTGTGTGTATTTGGGCAAAAACAAATTCGAAAAACGTGACCCCTTCATCTTGCTCCTCTCCTTTCTCATTCCCCTTTTGTAATTTATGACAAGCAGAGCTGTTTAAACTTTTAATGGTCAAAACAAAAAACATTCCGTAAACAAAATCCAGCCCAGAAAGCGGAGGACTGCCTATTTGATTAAACTGATGAGCCCAAGATGATATAATCGTAAGCACTCACCTCCGTACCCCCAAGGGTCTGAGGATCTTTCACCTCGCCGACTTATTCCTTGGAGGGGTGCTGCTGCTGCTGCTACCGCCTCATACGGTTGCCGTTTTTAAAAATCTTCTTTCATCTTCGATTGGCATCATCATCAATATTGCCCTGCCGCTGGTTCATAAATCGACCGGTCAAACATTCATACATAAAGTCTCGCATACGTCCTGCTCGGTCGCGGATTCGCTCGCGGTCAAACAAAAGAGTCTTCCGCTTTGTCGTGGCTGTTTACACGCGGACCGGTTCCTCCCCCAGGAGAGGGGTTGGTTGGGGGTGGTGGTGCACTTACAGACAACGAATCGACCATTGAACCATCCTTCTTTGCCATCTCTTCCCACGAGCTGCCCCCCCCCCCCCCTTCACGCCTCATCGATCTTTTGGGGGGCTTTGGTTTGTGTCTAGCAACGGAGAGGCGCGACTACGGCCACGAGATCACGCCGCTTTTCTCCCGGTTGGAGCCTATTTTAATGTTTCTTTTTCAGTTTTCTCTCCACTTCTCCCCGTTTGTCACACCGCTTTCATCCACAGCTTCCAGCCCCGTGCCCGCTCTGCCTACACACCTTAACGCCCATCTCTCTCGCCCGTGGCACACCAAAACGCCACTCATCTACATACGCAAAAGCGTGAAGGCGCGTGTTTGCGCCGACTTTAGGAAGGAACAACTATACGCACACATACCCTTACAGCGTGCTTTTTGTAAACCGTCATTCGTTCGTGGCAAGCTGTGCGCGGGAGGAAGGTAGGTTGTGGTCGCGACATGTAATAAAATAATCTCGAAACGCTGGAGAACTGAGCGCCCGCGCGTTTGTGCGCGTGTGTTTGTGGTTTGAAACTCATTTCGTGCGCTTTCCGTGACCGAATGCTATGGGGGACTACACCGTGTTGTCCCCCCTCCTCCTGCTCCCCACAACACGTCCACCCTTACCCCCTGATTAAGCCTCCCCACGTGGAAGGTCTGGAGGGGACGACTTCACCACGCTCGCTGGTGGCACTTATGTTTTGGTTTTTTTTTTTGGCGAACCAGCGTACTCCGATCGAAGCGTTCGGTTCGCACTTTGGAGTGTCGAAGAGTGGGAACAAACCTGCGGGGAAACGGAACCTGTGGAGAGGGAACAGGGTGGGATGCTAACGTATGAGCAATAACAATAATCAACCGTGCAACCGTGTCCCGCGGTACGCGGGTTGGAGCAAATGAGACAAACGGTAAAGGAAAGACAGAAAGAAAGAAAAAACATTGCCAACCCTATCTCAATCGATCGAAGGTAGTGGCAAAAGCGAAGGAAAAAAAAACCTGAGCACCAAACGCTTGATCAGCGCGCCATCCCTTCCCCATTTACGATTTTTTGTTTCTGCTCCTTTGGTTTAGCTGCTTCACACTGTATGCGACACATTGGCACCGTTCGAGAATCTAGCGCTGCGTACAGTATGCGTCACACAATTAGCATGCGTGCGTCGTCCGAACGCGGCTGCCGGCGCTGGGCGGAGAGGCTGAACCGAAGGGCCCACACACCCATTGTGATCTACAATAAATTATGGCGGCTGGTTACAATTCGGTTGCACACATTTCTTCACACCTGCATACTAATCGATTGCAGTGGAATGAAGTTGCACACTGCAGTTTTTTCTTGCCTTTCGTAAGAGTGGAGCTGGGACTGTTCTTCTTTTTTTCGGCGTGACTTTCGATCGAATTGTTCATCGATAACGATCGATAGAATTGCGATAGGTGTGCAACAAGCCACGAATAAGTTACATTATTAAAATTTTAGAAGAAATGCAAAATACTGAAACCATTTTGACCTATTTTGATAGCGTATTCTGGCTCTGCATTAGTCCCTGGCGGCGCCTGGTAGAAGCTTGTGAAATAATTGGCTGTTATTCCTCTGGAAAAAGGGCATTTTTTCCTCATTATTTATACAAATGCTCAGAAACATTTTTAATAATCTGTTCACAAAGTGATGTAACAAAAGAAAAATGGCCAGACCATAAGTACTGTGGCGTAATTCAACAAACCTAATCGATCAGGGTACCTAGTTTTTTTGCCATAACTGGCCGGAATATAATGTAACTTAAATAAAACACTACCACTAGTAAGCTTGCAATCCACCAGTTTATGAGAGCTTCTGTCAGTTTTCACCAACAAGCACAGGTGTAGTTAAATAAAAGCAGCCTTTTTGCATACCGATTTATGCCAGATTTGGACGCACCTCGCGTTCACCACGCGATTCTTATCAGCGGCGTAAATTTGTCAAGCATTTTTCGGACCGAATTTGCTTGTTCTTGCTAATGGCCTTTTCTAACGCTTTCCGATACGAAACGATACGCCACATTTGCGCGTGCCTATCGAATGCAATCGGGCAAAGAATGAAGGACACACGTTTTGTCGCTCGGAGAAAAAAAAACGATTCTTGTAACAACAAGAACGTTTAGTTGTTTAATCATGCACACATAATTTTTGTGAAACTAAACGACAATTCCTAGCATAGCACCAAGTACAAAACAAGAAAAGTGGAACAATCCATTTCAACCGACAAAAAAAACACAATTATTGCCAAATTGTGCGGCACACACTGTAAGCTCGGAAGGCTCTCGCCTGCGTCGAAAGCTTGCCGAACAAGCGATTGGCAAAGCGACGGCCCAACGGTGGAGCGCTTAAACCACACGACCAATAGCGCCGGTCCCTGCCAGACCAGGCAGCAATAGGTTACCTTCACCGTGAGGCAGATCTTGAAGTAGACAAACGGTCCTTAGGAAAATGAGGCTCGTTACGAGCCGAGCCGGCCCGGAAAAGGGCTAGGGCCAGTGTCGAGCGGCGGTGGTGATGGGACGGCTGGAGACGGCAAGCACTCTATGCGACACCTTTCCTCCCTTGCAGCACAGATATGTCGTGAGCATGGATTCGGTTCACGGTACACGGTAAAGGGATCATGCTGGTCGTACGAGCACATGTAGCACGATCCACGGCAGAGGGCACGCCGGTCGGTTAGAAAAGCGACCGGAGGAGTAGGTTAGGACGGGCGGCCAAAGTGTTTAATGCAAGCGCGCGCTGGCGGCCCAACCGCCGAGGTAAATGTAAATGAGGTAAAGCAGCGCTACATCATATGGTAATCAATTTCACCGCCGTGGCCTAAAAACTGCACAAATATTGCACATCGCGCTGACAGGATCACTCCCCGTGGTAGGAAGTTTGTGCCGAGCGTGTTCACTCCCTTCGCACACGGACGGTTTGCGGCGTGGAGAAGGATCTTTTTAATGGGTCCCGGTGCATGGGCATGCTGGGGCAATGGCTAATCCAAAGTGGCGGTGCTGTGTTCGCTGGAAAGTGTGCTCTTCAGGCTGTTCCTGGAGAAACGCAAAACGACCCATGGCAAAGACACATAGTCAGCGCCTGGCTCTAGCCCTAGGCTCTCGTCCAGCCGCGAGCGACACAATCCGCCAATCACCTGCCCTAGAGCGATTGATCAATCGATCGGTCGGCTCCAAAACAGAAACCGGAATCTGGAGCGTGACTGGCTATCTGTGCGAGCGGCTCAAGCGCTCCGATCGTCTCTAAACTGTCCCCAAATCCGCTCCGGATTTTAAGCTACTCAAAGTGATGCCGCCGGGCGCACGAAACCGGACAGCTTCGAAACGTGTTTCGTGAATTTCCCCTCCCGACGTGGAAACGGCATGTGGGTCATACACCGTGAACCCGGGCCGCCGTTCGATAGCGCCCGTCAGTCAAGGTTGGGGAATCAATAACCCAAAACGATGAAGTGATCATTCTAACGCGTCTGTATGTTATCGGTTGGTTTTGCTCGAGATAAAATCGGCAGTAGCATACGTTGTCCATTATCGAGCCTAAAAGGTCGGACACGGTCGGACAACCTTGGATCATCTGTTGCTGCCTGCCTACAAATAAAGCGTACGTTAAGGAGGATGTGTTGCTGCACACCATACCACCACCCCACACCCCCTTTACGTGGTTAGACCACCCGTATAGTTTTGTAACTTTCCGTTCACCATCAGGCGGAACGTGTTTTGATAAACATTTAGTCACATTTTTCTTACCATGTTCTCGCCGTGGTACGCGGGCGAGCCACTGCTTTTAATGGTGGCCGCCTTCCCTATCGTCCTATGCTCGGTGGCTACTAGCGCAGATAAAAAAAAAAACAGCTGAGTTTTACTAACATTATCTGCTGTTTTACCGTGCGCCACAACCGGTAGGTGAGTGATAAGACGTTAGACATTAAACAAACAGCAAACTCTACCTCACTTTATATCTTCTGGTGACGCCCCTGATAGGTGTCGAGTTTTTGCCTGTCCCAAGATACCTTTGTTGCGCGTGGGACCAACAAATGTTTCATTCTAGCGCATTTAATCCTGCATTATAAGCGATGCGTCAATCTTGAAGGTACAATGAGTGGTTTAATGGAAGCAAAACAATATTTGCATTCCACAGTGATTCATTGGCTGATAAGAGGCTCCGGCAGAGGCGTACGCAAGCATGAAAGCCAAGTATACTGCTGGTTGAGGTAAAAGGGAAAAATAATGTTGATACAATTTACGATTACAAGGTTTACTAAGGGGGTTTGTAATTGTGGCTTCCGATATGTGATTCGATTACTGTTCAACATTTCGCTCGGCCCAAAATAATTTTTCCACTATTCAATAAACTGTCTTTTTATTCATTTTTTCTACATTAATTGTAGTTAACATCCACTTATATTTCTTAATCTATTTAAAAAAAACGTGTCGAAAATCATATTGGAAAGCTGCAGAGTTGGGAACAGTGAAAACCTGGATAGCAATCGAATTACATCGCTGATGCGGTTGAACATATCCACTAACAAGCAATTCACAGTATGAAAATTCGAATTGAAAAGCTTCAACGATCGAAAGTGCCGGAAACGGTCGCGCATCCAAATTGAGAAGGCAATCTTCCCGATCCTGTATCTATCGCGCTGATAATGAAAACGACCCCACGGCTGCTGGCCCGATGTACAAGCGGCGACAGAAGCAAACGGTGATGAACATATTTATTGACCTCATGAAAAATTCATTACGAAGCACGTGGAGTCACTCTGTGCCAAGCGTTGCTCGACCAGGAGAGGATGGAGCGTACGCCGATTGACGATTGAATGTGGCCAATAAAAATGTTTCCAATCAAAATGCTTCCACCGATCGCCCAGGAAGATCGTCGTCACGACACTGAAGCCCTTAACTTGAGGTTGATAATTTCATTAAACAGCCATCACTTACGATCGACACACACAATGCTGATGGGTGGCTTCGAACCGTCCTCAAATGTCTGCAGCGCATCATCGCCGGGCGATAAGATTCTTCCCCACGAAACCGGACGGAACACAGTGCAGGGTTCCCCACGGTGCAGGAGATCCGATCCTTTACGACCTCCCGAGGTGAAGATCTCGCGTGGGATGCGCGTGTGCGACGGCTGTTAGCGGTCATTCCAGCAGCAGTCGGTTGCTGCTCAATGCACTGGAAAGGCTCGAACTCGATCACAAACGATCTCGCTGGTGGGCAGGGTTGCGTCCCGCGAACCAGAAGATGCCAGTGCATCGATCGCACCAGTGTCGATTGGCGTCGGTTTGAGGCCATCAGCCGACCTGTCTCCCCCGTAGTTCCACATCTGAAACTCGCGCCCAACCACAGGCCCATCTCGTTCGAATCCCTTTCTCCCCGAGCGCTTTCACACCTACTCATCCAGCAACGGGGCAATTATTCATTCCCGCCGACCCAAACGGTGTGGCCACACAAAACCCCCATTCCCCATTAATCGGCCCACACGATGCCTCGGTGGTGCCTTCGCGGTGCAGCGCAAGCAAACGTGAATCGTGTCCATATGGTTCCAGCGTGGTCGTCCACTGCACAACGGGCTGCACACATAGGGCACCCCGGTTTTGGACCCACAGAGAGAAGCGAAGCCCACACGAACCCAGTGCAACCAGCACAGAGCTCGTAAAGACGGGAATGGATGCTTTTCGTAGCACTTGTAGGCTCCAAGCGGTAATGAATGTACTTACCACGCAACGCTCCCAGGGAAGGCTCGCTAAAGTTGAGATGCCGAATGAAAGCGAAACTGTAACGGTGACGCTCCAGAAGTAGGTTCACACACTCACGGTCAAAAAAATGATAAAAACTGCGGCCCACTTTGCCCGGTGGCCAATATCACCACACACACACACAAACTTCCACTCACTTCCACTTTTATCGGGGCGCGAGTATCGGAGCAGACACCACCTGGGAAGCTGCACTATTGACTGAATTCTCTTTTCCTAGAGGGCCCTAGAGGCACACTCTCCGCCTCACTACACTACACTACGAAGAAAGGACACTGCCCCACACAAACACCCCCAGACTAACGCACACACAGGCGCACGCATAAAGGCTTCTCTGCCAGCACTATGGAACACAACGGGACGAGATCATGCTGCACTGTAGGTTAGCTACTATATCTCCTCCGTGCGAAGGCGAACCAGATAAATGTTGAGGAAGCACCGGACCGCTCACCCGCCGCCGTAGTAGCCCTTATCATTGCGTCACGGGAAACCGGCAGATTCCGGTACACGGGTGCGTTATTTTGACAACTCCCGTCTGTTGTCGCTATCTGCGGTTCCTATTCTTTAACATTCGATACGTTTTTGGGGGAGGGGGTGAGGGTTACTTACGAAACAATGCACTTGACGTACAGGCCTATCTCATCGTAGTAAGCGTCGTTTCGTGCAAAGGTGTACGGGCCACCACTCTTCACCAGTACTTCATGGTTTCCTGCGACTTTGGTGATGTCATGTGGATGCGGTGGACGGGGTTCTGTTTCCTGGATCAACACCCAGGTTGGGTTGCCCAAACGGAGTCTCGAAGAGCCGACACATACAATGTAACGATGAAACCAAGGGATGTATTCGTATCCAGTATTTCCGCTGCTCGTCGCGTTTACCAAACGTGGAAATCTGCAATCGGAAACGGCTCCACCTCGCATTCGCCCACACTTGGTTCTTGCGCTCTTGCCGCGTTGTGTGCGGTGCCGAACACTTTTTTCTGCACTTTTGGAGCGGTGTAATGTGAACACACTGCTTCTTGGTTCGTGCAAAAAAAAGAAGAGAAGAACCAGGGAGACACCCCTGCACGGTTTTACCTTGCGCAAACTGCAGGAATGTTGGTGTCGTTGGGTAGAGTTTTTCTTTAACTAGTTTGGATCATTTTTAACTTCTGGGAAGGGAATAAACAAAGCCCCGTTAGGGTATGTCTTTTTGCACAAAACACACACTTTTGACACACCGTCCGATGGTACGCTGGATGGAGGCGCGCAAAATTGCTGGAAAACCGATTCTTACGAAACTGACTACGGGGATATCCCCTTTTTCCGGTCACAACACACGAGAGCAAAGAGCGACACACGTCCGCACACTGGAAAGCGTTGGCAGCGAGTATGCTGCGAGAGAGCGACTGGTCTGCAGAGAAGCAACCGACTGCGCGCTGGGAAACCCGAAGCTCCCCACAGCGCGCTGGCACACGTGTGCGGGAAAAGGAACAAAGCACGTCGGCGATGCGCTTTGCTTCCACTACAACTGCCTGACGCTTTCAGTGCCGTGAAATCACTGTTTTGATATATTTTACTTACAAATGTGGGTATTATCGTTGTTTTTTTGCTCAACAGAGCATAATTTTGAAAGAAAATTATTTTTTTTAATAATTCAGCATCCGCCGCGGAATAGTGTCGCATAGAGCATTGGGTTGAGTGGCCCTGCAATGGATTTTCAATGTGTACTTCAAGAGAGCTTTTCGCTTTTTAATTGTGCTTTATGCAATTGCATCCACTACAATACTTAAAAAAAAAGCACAATGTGGTTGCAAAGGCATTACAATTTGCATTGCAGGGCAATAAAGAAAATGTAGGAATAATTCTACAGTCCTTTCCCGAGATTCGCGGGTTTGTAAATTTGACAGCTCCGTTCTGTTCTGATTTGACACATCAATTCGGAAATAAAAAAATAATCTAAATTTTTGGCTAACTTTTAAAACAATAAAATGGCCAATTACAAGGATATTCCGTACAAATGTAATGAAATAATTAATTAAAAAGCCGAAAAAAATATAAGATACATGTAGTATTTTTACTGAAATTTGTTTAATTCGACTTGAGCGGATATTCGAGTTACGCAGCTTTCTCCGGAATGCATAATTCGCTTTTATCCGGGAAAATACCGTTCCTAGAAATATATTTTTCATAGCATTCGTTGGCACCACGTGTCAAACCAAATGCGCCCTGCAGATTTCCCACTGTGTCCGATGCCCTGAATGCAGCTGTCAAAAAACATGTGTTTTTTTGATGCCGCCGCGCGCAGAAAAAATCCTTCTTTCGCAATTGTCAAGTGTTGTGCAGGCCGAAAACTATAAACGAGTGTTAAAAGACTAAATTTCAGGTAGAAATCGTTCCCGTTACTTTTCCTAATCGTTCAGATAGTGTTCCGTGGTGCATCTGCCAGATGGGGGATATGAAATTTATACCGACTGGCGTTGCATTTTGCTGCAGCTGTTCACCAGTAGCCGTCGTATGCAGATTGGCGAACCAATTGAAGCAAGCAAATTACGACTTCGTACTGTGATGTGACTAAAATTGTGAAATTTTGAGAACTAAAAAAAAGCTGACACTTGTTCCGCACAGCCACCCTCTGGTGCGATGTGGCACGAAACGAGTGGAACGAATTTTTGCCCCGTTACACCTGATCGCCCTCGAAACAGTTTAACCCACTTCTCTGTCGGAATTCTATCCCCCTCCCCTTGTTCGTGTGTGTGTGTGCATGCGTGTGTGTGCTGATCGCTCTTGTTCTTTGTTTCCTCTTTCTCCAGTTTTAACCCACCCGTACAACACGATGGCACCGGACAAGAAGCAAAAAGGCCGCAACAAGAAAAGCATCCCGGTCACGAAGAAGGATGACAAGAAAGCGGCGAACGGCGGCACCAATGGCGATGTTGTCACGGCCGATATGACCGAAGAAGGTAATGATTTTCCCTCATTAACATTTCCACTGTTTTGTACTACACTGTTTGGTCTCGATTATTTCACCTCTACGCAGAGGCACTGTGTGCGAAGCTGGACGAGGAGGCACGTATCAATGCGGAAGCCCGCGCCTGTACCGGTTCGTTGGCCGTGCATCCGCGATCCCGTGACATCAAGTTCTCCAACTTCTCGATCACCTTTTTCGGCAGCGAGATGCTGCAGGACACAATGCTCGAGTTGAACTGTGGCCGGCGGTACGGTCTGCTCGGGGCGAACGGGTGCGGCAAGTCATCGCTACTATCCGTGCTGGGCAATCGCGAAGTGGCAATCCCGGACCACATTGACATCTTTCACCTGACGCGCGAAATTCCGGCCAGCTCAAAAAGCGCCATCCAGTGCGTGATGGAGGTGGACGAGGAGCGCATCAAGCTGGAGAAGATGGCGGACGCACTGGTCGACCAGGAGGATGACGAGGCGCAGGAGCAGCTGATGGACATCTACGACCGGCTGGACGAGATGTCGGCCGACCAGGCAGAAGCGAAGGCGTCCCGCATTCTGCACGGTTTGGGCTTCGACAAGGCGATGCAGCAGAAGGCGGCCAAGGACTTTTCCGGCGGTTGGCGTATGCGCATCGCGCTCGCAAGGGCGCTGTACGTGAAGCCGCATCTGCTGCTGCTCGACGAACCGACCAACCATCTCGATCTGGACGCGTGCGTGTGGTTGGAGGAGGAGCTGAAGACGTACAAGCGCATCCTGGTGATCATTTCCCACTCGCAGGACTTCCTGAACGGCGTGTGCACGAACATTATCCACATGACGCAGAAGCGGCTCAAGTACTACACCGGTAACTACGAGCAGTTCGTCAAGACCCGGCTCGAGCTTCTCGAGAACCAGATGAAGCAGTACAACTGGGAGCAGGACCAGATTGCACACATGAAAAACTACATCGCCCGGTTCGGTCACGGTTCGGCCAAGCTGGCCCGCCAGGCCCAGTCTAAGGAAAAGACGCTGGCGAAGATGGTGGCGCAGGGACTGACCGAGAAGGCGGTCGACGAGAAGCAGCTCAACTTTTGCTTCCCGTCCTGCGGTACCATTCCACCGCCGGTGATTATGGTGCAGAACGTTAGCTTCCGGTACAACGACACGACACCGTACATCTACAAAAATCTAGAGTTTGGAATCGATCTGGACACGCGGCTCGCACTGGTGGGTCCGAACGGTGCCGGCAAGAGTACGCTGCTGAAGCTGCTGTACGGTGATCTGGTGCCGACGTCCGGTATGATCCGCAAGAACTCGCATCTGCGCATCGCCCGGTACCATCAGCATCTGCACGAGCTGCTCGACATGGACGCCAGCCCGCTCGACTACATGCTGAAAAGCTTCCCGGAGGTGGTGGAACGGGAGGAGATGCGGAAGATTATCGGAAGGTACGGGTTAACCGGTCGGCAGCAGGTGTGCCCGATCCGGCAGCTGTCCGATGGACAGCGTTGTCGCGTCGTTTTTGCGTATCTGGCGTGGAAGAAACCGCACCTGCTGCTGCTGGACGAACCGACGAATCACTTGGACATGGAAACGATCGATGCCTTAGCTGAAGCCATAAATGACTTCGAGGGTGGGCTGGTGCTCGTGAGCCACGACTTCCGGCTGATCAACCAGGTGGCGGAGGAGATATGGGTGTGCGAGAAAGGCACGGTCACCAAGTGGAACGGTAACATTCTCGATTACAAGGAACATCTGAAGAAGAACATTGCCAAGGAGGCCCGAATCGCCAACAGCGCAACTGCTGGCGGCAAGTGAGCAGAGCGCGACTGAGCCATGTGCGCCCATCCAGCTGCTCTGTAAACGCAGTTAAATCGCGTTGCCGGGTTTTAACACACTCATCTCCTTTTGCTTCAAACTGCTCTAAGAAATGCGAGAAATGGGAACGAGTGTGTTCCCTGTTTTGATATGGCATTCTCTCATGTCTCTTATTTTATTTGGATTATCAATCCCGTTTCCTTTTTCTCCCTTTATTAACCGATCGATCAACCTTTAAATCAACCTTCAAAGTCAACAGAGAGAATGAATAACCGAGAATCAAACTGCAGTAACACCACCACCATGAATATAGTACCAAACAATTAATAGGGGCACAACACATGCTTTAAAGGAGCATAAATCACCAATTCAATAATACATTAGCCGCAAATTATAACAAAACCATACTACAAAACAAAAACAAAAGGCAGCAATGAGATTTCTGTTAGCCGCTATCAGATTGTGCAAGCCCATTCGATGCAACAATAAGCAATTGTTGTAATCTTCCTCCCGCCCCTGGCATAATTCAAAATTAACTCACGAATGCGCAGCATAACGCTAATGATAGAGATCGCATATCCGCGCCATGGCATAAATGTATGCGTGCGTGCGTGTGTGTAGGTCAGCTAAAGCGCCACAAGATCAGGACAGGAAGTACGTACGAATGTAATTGGTAATTTATTGAACTATGTATTGCTCTACACTGTGGTTTATATTTTTTAAACTATCTTTTACACACACACACACACACCAACATTATAAGTATGCATTAAAAGAAAATCGTATAGAAAGGCAATAAATTGTATCCAAATATGTTTCTCTTTTCCCTTACCTCCTTTTCCTCGTTTCTATTCGGCTAGTTCTGCAACAGTTACACTTCTTACCCTTTTCTCCCAACAACCTTCCTAATCTTCGTCCTTGTTGTGGACCATTTTAATTTCTTAGAACAAGGATACGGAAAAAAGAAACCGCACGCAGTGTTTTATTTCTCAAATGGGAAGGAGATTTTGAAGGTTGAGAAAAAGGATGATTGTTGGAAATGCTCCGATTATGCTAATGATCGGTCAATACTGGCTTTGTGGGTTAGTGATGAGAATAGTCGCTCTTTTCAATTTGAATTAGATCTGTTCGGGTCGCTTACGGATGGCTCCGACCCGGTAGGTGCAATTCGACCCGCACATCACTAATATAATTAAAAGGCGAATGCAGTCGAAAGACTCAAAGCCTCTCAGAGCCAAACGTAGTAATAATCACTAATATAAATCAATAGCTCACTATCGTGAAAAGCAGCAAGATGAGTGAGTGATTCGAAACTTAATCGAGTGAATCAAATCCTAAAAAATTGTTAAAAACTCACTCACTGTGCACATTTAAATTGTGGATACCTTTACGATCGCCGGTTGTGAGCAGCTAAGAATTATTTTTGGCGTTAGATGGGGTACATGAGAAGGAAATAGGATTCATGGATGATAAGGATGTAAGACTCACCAAGAAGATACTCAGCCCGAGGGGCGTAGAGGAGCACTACAAACACGTTGGCTGGATCTAGTGGAGACCTGGGAGAGATTGGATGCAGCCGAGGGTGGAAGAGTGCAGCCATGGATCATTTTTCCGCATTGAAGGCTAGGTTTCGCAGGTTTAAGCAATCTTAAGATTTTAGAATTATATTAGGATCCATGATTTAGAACCATTAGTAAAAGACTTGAAAATGCTCCCCCTAGAATATTGTTTGAGTAGCACTGTAAGCTTTCATGGTCATGGCATCGCAGAATGTGTGCTACGATTTGCATACAATTAGGCGTTTAGCACTTAGTGGTGGGGAAATATCTCAAGGCCTCATTCGAGACTTACGGAAAGGAGAACCATTTTAAAAACACACATGCAAAACAAGTGACGAAAGTCTCAATAGCAAAGTCACTCTATTTTTCCAACAACAACAACATGCAAAACAAAAACAGAAGTACGAGACAGAAACAAATTTATTCTAATTATAACATAAAAACCCAACCGTAATGGGTGCTAGACAGCTTTGAACCCTTATCCAATAAAATCGACAAAGCAGGGCTACTATTGCAGCTACATGATCGCGATTGTTATCTTTCGAGTAAGATGACTGCGCCTTTCTACGACCTTCCCATGTTGTATGCGACACTACTTCTTTGGCATCCGTCCGCGACGTTTGCGTGTGGTGATCGAAGGATTAGATTCACCTGGAAAAGAAATGTTCCTTCAATAACCTCTTCAATATTCGTCTGATCATTCTCTGTCCGTCGCTTACCTTCTTCGGCAATCGGTTCCAATCCCCTCGCGGAACGTTGACTACTCCCATGCACCAGCGATTGGTCGGAGTCGGAATCGGCGTGCCGTTCCTCGTCCGCATCGATCCGTTTCGCACTGGAACCACGCTTCGAGCGAGTGGTCGTAGTTCGGCTAGCACGCGAACGTGTCGATCGGAGCGACGACTGATTGCTGACGTTCGAGACGATCGATTCCGGCTCACTGTCACCCGCATCGGCGGCTTCCTGGACCGTATCCTTCGACCTTGTGCTTCTCCGATCGACGGAAATGCGTCGAGTACTAGCCGATGCGATCGATTCCATTGACTTTTCCATCACTGCTAGCTGGTGCCGGGTTAGGCGACGGTTCGAAGAGTAATCGGCCAGCGCAGGCACATCCGACGGACCGGCAGTGCTCGAGTCCGACGTAGTGGGCACAGGTTTTACCGATTTTCGGACACGCAAGCTGCGCCGCGTACTGCTGGCCGTACTGCTGGCGAACGACCGTTCCGAGGGTTCCGGTGGTTCAACCATCGAATCGTTCGGACTGTTCGCCAACGACTCGGGATTTTCGGTGTCATTTGACGCTAGCGATGTACGGCGGGTGCGCTTTTGAGGCGTAGCGCCTCCGGTAAACAGCTCCTTTACCAGGGACGTGCCGCGAGTCGATCGACGTGGTGTGAGCGGTTGTGGAGTGTCCGGCGTTCCGACCAAATTGTCCACCGACGTAAAACGTCGGCTGCGCGAAAGCAGGGGCGAGATGGGTGTGTTGGTTGTTTCCGGTGCGACGGACGACGCTCGTGTGCTACGACGGCGCGACGGAGTGTAGGTTTGGTCAACAGCTGTCGCCGATTTTTCCAACGCTGCCATTAGACGTGTCTTGACGTTTGCGCGAGGCGTTGAGGTAGATGCCTCTTGGTTGTCGCGGCGCAGCTCCAGGGTGCGTTTAGATGCCGTCTTCCTGGAAGAATCCTCTTCAACGGAAACAGGGGTTGTTGGTTGATTTTCGTTGATTACCTGTTCTTCTGATTTAGTTGTTTCATCATCACCGGGAACCAAATCGACGGTCTCCGCTTGTTCTGCTTGCTTCGGAAGCTGCTGTTCTGTGGAAGTTTCATCATCCGACACTCTCAAATCGACCTCCATCTCGTCGCTTTGCATTGTTTGGGTTTTCGTTTCATTGGACGATTGTGCTGCCTGCCCCGAACTCGCCTGCCTGGATGTAGCTTCACTGTCCTGTTCATCCACATTGTCTTTCTGATCGTGTTGTTGCTCTTCCTCCTGATTGCTACTAACATTCCCATCGTCTGCATCGACATCCTGTTCCTCCTGCTGCTCGGCTAGTTCTTGCTGTCCAGCAGATAGATTCAACGCCCGAGCGTCTTCCGTAAGACCATTCTCTTCACCTTTGCTGTTTTTGCGACTGGAACCATGCGCTTCATCCGGTTTGACCGACAAGTTCATGGCAGGTACCTCCAGCTCGTGTGCGTTTTTCGGCCTTCCAAACACTTTCTCGCCCGTTGCAGACGATGGCGATGTGGGGGGCGATGTAGCTGCGGTCGCGGTAGGTGCAGAAGCACCTACTGCCGGTGTCGAAGCATTGGACGAGGGTACGACACCAGAGCTCGAACTAGCCACACTGTCCGGCCACTGATCACCACCAGCAACCGAAAGATCACGCGCGGCCACAACGTTCCCTTCTTCAGCATCATCGTTCCCTTGAGCTACAGACAAATCTTCCACTTCGGATGATTCTGCTTCACCATCAGCGTGTGATTCCGAGGTGGCCACACCTTCCCCTGCTTCCGTACGGTGAGTAGAGGAAGATGTAGTCGGTACTTGTATGTCGTCCGGACTGGTACTCGCTACCGTAGCCTCCTCCACGTAGTGATCAACGCAAATGATGTCCTCGTAAATATTTGCTTCATCCAAATGCATGTAATCCCACCGTTCCGAACTAACTCGTGCTTCGTCGGCAACGTCTGGCGCAACGACGTCTTGCTCGACGGCTACATTGCCGGTGACAGCGGCACTTGGAGGGGGCATAGCACCGTCACCATCATCCGATGACGACGACGATGAAGATGCTGACGAGCTGAAGACAAACTCTTCCGCCTGATCGTCATCTTCCGGATTAGCTTCGCCAGGCTCCTCCTCATCGCTTAGATCGATCACTTCCAGAACACTGTTTTCGTCCTGCTTACCCCCTATAACATCGCTTACTTCCTCTTCGTCGTCGTCGTCTTCGTCGTCATTGTCGTCGTCGTCGTCGTTGTCCTCGTCGTCGTTGTCATCTTCTTCTTCGTACGATGATTCCTCAAACACCTCTTCATCATCCGCTTCGTCGTACGCATCTTGTTCCGTCTCTTCCTTGTACACCTCGTCAGCTCCCGATTCATTGGCCTCTTCCTGCTCCTGAGAGAATGTATTTGTGCACTGATTTCTATCGAAAGAAAGCAAAAATATTGTGTAGTTGCAACCCTTGTATACTGCTTACTCTTCCTATCGATATCCATAGCAATACTTACTCGTAGGTAATTTGGAGCTCTCGTGGATTGGATGACTCCTCATCGAGAATTACAATTTCATCAACTTCCGATTGTTGCTGCATTTCTTCCACTTGTTTGTCGTTTCCTTGCTCTGCATCACTGTCATCGATCACAAACACATTTTCCTTCGACGGAACATTTTCATCATCCACTTCCATTGCTACATCCTGATCTTGATCTTCCTGCCGTTCATGATACTCCTGTTGCTCCTGCACATGCTGTTCGTTTTCGTCCACCTTGCTTGAACAATCTTCCTCTATGTGATCTTCAATGATGATAGCAATGTTGCTAGCACTATTACCAACTCCCTCGGTGGCACCTAGGCTACCGCTAGGCGTACCCGAGCGAGACCGGTGTATTGACGGACGACCAACCAGCCCACCCGCTGACAGCACCTGCTGCAGACTGGACTGTTCCATCGTAACTTCCGGCGAGTAGAAGTCATCGTTGGAGATGCCCGATAAGTCCAGATCACGGCGAACGACCGGTGTAGTAGCAACGTCGGCTGGGGCTACATCTGTCACCACATCATTCGCTTGCTGTCCGTCATCCACCAGACAAGACTCATCGAGTGTAGTAGAGCCAGGGGGTAAATCGAAGCGCAGCACCTTTTCTTCCGCCTCCGTAGCCATACGATCGTGCGCTATGGGGGAACTGTTACGATCATGCACCGATTGGGTTGATTTGAGAATGCTCGGTGGAGTGAACGAATCGTCATGCCCTACCTCGGAATCAACTCCATCGAAATGGTTCTCGCTTCGTTGGTGATGCTGCTGCTTTGCTTCCAGCTTTTTAGCAAACGGTGGCGTGGTAAGGAAAATGCTCGGTGAGTGGCTGGTTGATTTATCTGATCGAGCTGCTCGATCTATGCCCGATGACCCCAGTCCCGAGCTGGCCGTGGTAAAGTTAAACTTCGGTTTCATTGGCCGAAACTCGGGAATTACAGGCAAGGGAACGTCGAGGTTGGCGAATTTTCTTTTTGTGGTGCGTTCGGAGACCGTACGTTCCGGTCCCAGGTAACGCTTCTTTCGTGGATTCCCATAGCCGTCTTCCTCGTTCAGCAGTGGCGTCGGTTGGTTTCGCCCCTTCGCTAGATCCTCTTCTGAAGCTTCCCAGTCACGCTGTCTTCGCTTGTTCATGGATGGATCCAACCGTACCGGATAGCAAACGTTTAGGCTGCGCACCGTCGGGCGACATTGAAATACGCCCAAGCTAGGTTTCTCCAGAAAGGGACGCTCGTGATGCAGACCCGTCCTGACGGCAGCTTCCTTAATGGCCGTTATTGAGTGGTGCAGCACTCGCACCCGGAAATCCGCTCTGTTGCGAATCAGACTCGAGCTTAACGTTTCCAGCGCTTTCGGAGCGGTTGGATCGTCCGGATCAGTTCCGGGGCCAAGCTTCGGTTCTAGTTCGTTCCCGTGCTGATACGTAAGATACGCCAGCTGCTGGCTCATCGGATCGAGCGCATTATGGTACAAGCCGAGAATTTCCTTCTGCACTTCCACATTACGCCTGCGACCCAACCGATCGACGAGCTGCACTGCTTCGACAAACTCACAGTTCTGCAGCAGATGTCCCAGCATTAAACTGTCGCTCGCATCCACCGGACAGTCGCGAAGGTAACTTCGCAGCACATACTTTTCCTCGTCGTTCAGGGCAAACTCTAGCAGCGTGTGTGGCTTTCCCGCCATCATGATCGCCTCGATGAACCAAACGAATTGGCGCCCTTCCGGTTGCGGTGTACGGCGCTGCAGGTTAAATGCCTCGGGGATGAGATTGTTCTGTACCAGCGTGGTTAGCTCGAGCTGCGGTGACACGGGTGCTCCGGGTGCACGCAACACCTTTAGCGCAAGATTTGGAGCGTCCAGGCGCAACAACACCGACACGGTCAGCTCCCGGTGCCACTGTGGGAAATCGATAGAACTGGAAAGGGGTGATAGAAACTCGCTCACCGTTTCCGTTACGTTGCCGTGGTCCAGCTGCCAAAATGCACGCACCCGTTCCACCAACCCGATGCTGACGTTAAACACGCGCGGGAATTTCTCAAGCTGAAGGGCAATTTGAATGAACCGTTCGTCCTCAACCGCTGCTACTACATCCATGAAGAGGTACAGAAGTAACACGAGCTTCCGTTCGAGTGGAGTTTCTGGTATAAGCAGTATGCGCAATGCTTTTTGCAGCGAGCTTGGCGGATAGAGCGACCGACTGTTGACGGGACTGTCCTCGTGCCACGCGTTCCACACCGTCTGGAGATCAAATTCACGCTCCAGATAGTTATCGATGAAGAGCAGCTTGCCGGATGTTGATAGGTCGGGAACTGCTCGACTTTTTTCGTTATCTAATAAGTGTCGCCTCTTGCTATAGAACTCTCCGAGCTGTGCGTACGGATACGGGACTAATGTCGAACCATCGTGAGGCTCCTCTTCTTCGGAATAATTCGCTTCGGGTAATATACCGACATGCAGAAGCCACTGCAAAATATTCTGATAATCAGCGGCCGCCGAAATCGTAGCCGATTCCTTCGAAAGACGTTCCTGAACTGTTTCAGAAGAGAAAGAAAAAAGGTTTGTTTGATTTTTGTTTTCATGAACAAGGGAACACCAGGCACACGACTTACTATTTTCCGGTATAAACTCCAAACAGTCCTTCATGATGGTTTGGTACAGTTCCGCCAGCTGTTTCATCTGCCGAGTGCAGTGCGAAAGCGCGTCCTGCGTACGAACATCAATCCTTCGCCCGGCCTGATCGGCCATCAGCGAGGCAAGCATTCGATTGCACACCGACTTTAACACTTTCGACCGATTCCAGATCCAGTCGGTTATCGTCGACAAGGACACGCCCTGCTGTGGTTCCGCACCCAGGTGGCTACCGTCGGCCCACAGTTCGATACAGCTCTGGAGAAACAAATGGCAATTGTATTCCAGCCCCAATGAGAGCACGAATTCCCGCTGCTCTCTTACAATCCCATCCGAGGGTGATATCGGTTCAAAGAATTGAGGTAGTAGAGCGGCACGGCAAAGCATCCCGTATAGTGCGGCAGGCTGTATGACCGCGTTTGCACCGTCCTGCTCGAGATACTCCAGCAGCTTGTTCTGCAATCCGATCCACCGGTACGTGCTACAATTGATGCCGTTAAAGTTTTGTATCTCTGCCGAGGGAAGGAAACAAAATAAATTAAGCTAATTATGGTGTCAGTTCTTTGCCGATGATGCCAGTCAAGCTTACCGAATCCCAACGAGCTGGGATAGAAATGCTCCTCGGGACGCTGAATCGATCGAAACAGCACCAAAGATCGCTCGTTAAGCTGGGCATGGTAGCTACCCTCCTTTAGGTGAAACACAACCGTGTGGGTAAGCTCCTGCTGCCAATCGCACTCGTACGGCATCTCCGCCTTGTACCACTGGTTCAGATCAAACACCAGCACCGTAGTCGTGCCGTTCGAGCCCAGCCAACTAAGCACGCTCAGCGTGATCGGCTCATCCTCCTGGGATACCTTCTTGGTGACGGTCTGCACGTTCAGCGGTACACTGCCCGGATCGTAACTGGTGAGATTGAGGCGCGACGAGCAGGACAGAAACTGATCGTACACAAACGTGCCCTGCTGGCAGTACTTTTCCTCGCACATGATCATGTGTAGGAAGGCAAAGGCACCCTCTGGATGTGCGTAAAAGATCCACAAATACAGACAGGCCTTTGGGTCATCGCTTGGCTCCACGTAATTTAGAGCCACTACCGAGCAATCATGCGTCGGGGGTGATATGCGATGCATTATCGAATGATCGACTAGATCCCACAGCAGCACCGTACCGTCGGCGAATCCGATACATAGCACCTTTAGCGGGACAATGTCCAGAATGTACTCAACCGATGATTTCTCTTTGTGGCTTAACTGGAGCCCAAAGTACAGCCCCCGTTCTTCGACTTTTTCCTGATTCTGTAGCAACGTTTTCAGCTCTCCTTGAGAAAACTCAATGTGGCATTGTCTTTTGCCGGGATCGTTCATTGCTATTTCAAAGCCAAATGCTACAAGCAGATTCGAGAGTGAGTAACAAATGGAAACAATTGTCCGAAAGATGTAACGCTTACCGGTTTTCAGATGCTTAAAGCAAGTATCCACCAGAATCGCTTTTCCGTCCGCCGTTCCGATGGCTATACAGCCCTGGTACTTGCTTAGCAGCCCGTTCGAGCACGAGTTGGGATCGACGTAACGCAACAGCTTCACATCCTCCTGCACATCGATCCGGCCCACCTCGCGTCCGCCTCGTACAGTGAGAAAAACTACTTGAGATTGTTCTACGCCTAGCCGCAATCCGACGGCGAGCAGCTTGCATCCGTCGGCATCCACTTCCTCCACGCATGTCACTGTGCAAGGTTTTGACTTGCTGCAAACATCAAGAGAAACACAACCGTAACGTTAATGTAATGTGTGGTGCAGCTGCGGTCACTGACATACAAACGCTTACCTTGCGAAGGGATGGAAATTGTGTGAAATAACCTTAAACCTGGAGTTGATGTTAAACACTTCCAGTACAGATCCACGCGCGTACCACGCGATTGCACTTTTTTCCAGTACTCCACGTTTTTCTACAACGATAAACATCAGCAAAAGCGTGTTAGAACGCTCGAATTACACGCAATGTTTTGTGTGGGGGAATGCCATTCCCAAAATACACAAACCTTCCGTGTCCGACCCATCGGCGGCGCCGGTGCTCTGCTCGCGCGTGTACGGCAAAACATTCACCAGCTCTAGACTAATGTCGGTGGACATACTGTTTCGCTTCTCTGTCCGGGATGTTTGTTTCTGTTTTCTGCAGAAACCGGTGTAAATTTACATAAACTAAAGTGCTCAGCGATGTTTCGGTGACGCTCCTCACGTTTTTTTCACTCTTTTCACGCGCCGGTTTTTGTACAGTGACGGCCTTTGACAGCTCACTGTAGCAGCTGCTACACGTACGTCAATATTGGCCCTTTGGTGATGAAATGCAATCAACTCGCTTGACGAATCCCGTCTTTAATTGTTTATAAAAGTATCAAAAAAGCAAAAAAAATCAAAGAAATAGACAAAAACTCCTTTTTGCAAAGTTACCATGAGCCAATTCAAAAACCAAAAGGCACCAAATATTAATATCGAACGATTCATGCCTGTTTACACTGACGATGAATTTCATCGTAAATTACCTTCATCGAGAACAGTTGGACACCTGAAAATTCAAAGGATTTTCTTATCGATTTGTGCATTTTCTTTTTCATAAACCAAAAATGCTATATTTTATTTCACAAACATGTTCGGGTTACTTTTTTAAACAACTGTTTACTATGGAGATTTTATCCGATGCCATGAAACTATGTTATCCGATCGAAATTCAGCGCTTCTCGGCATCACTCCGTATCGCACAATTTCATATCTAGGGTTCATCCAACGGAGGCCTTTTCCTACCAAGTGTCCAGCACGACTGGCAACCGATCACTTTGGGCTTTAAAACTAAAAAATATACAAGAAACTTTTTAACGTTAGTAGTGGACCACCCAAAAGTCTCATTAAAGCAACGTTACTTTACCATTTACGGATGGGGTAGTAAAAAGTAGCGATTTTTGAACGTTACTTGAGGGGTTGGTATTTTGACCAGCAGTCCAAGCTGATACGGTTTCTGCTGATGATCGCGCATTTCGCTTCTCGACGACATCGTTGCATTGCAGCACGATCCGACCGTTGGTTGCGTTTCGGCACAGCTGCTCAAGAAAAAACTGTTTCCTTTGCTCATTGCCTAGTTGCCCACCGTATACCAGGTTCATGTACTGTTTTAAAAACTCGTGCACATTATTCACCGGTTGTCCATTGACAATGGGGATAGGTTCGGATGGTTCAATGCGGTCTGGGACGTGCGTTTCATTAACACTCGATGAAGAATCCTCCGTAGTATCAGCATTTGATTTTTTCGTAGTGAGATGTGACCACCAGGATGATGGTTTAAGCTGATAGGGCCTTCCAGCAGAGTGCAAAGAAGTTCGTTCCTCGCGAGAACTCACGAACGATTGTGTCGTCAGCGGCATGGAAGATTCGGTAGTACTTTTCGTCTTTCTACTTTTCGGTACTTCCGTTATGGGCCAAATATTTGAATCGTGACCTTCATTTTCGTCTTCAACCGCTGAACTGCTTTCACCACTCTCGTGTAAATGCTCACTGTCAAGCGATTTTTCCAGCACCTTTTGCAGCGTGAGCAACAGTCGTTTTTTGTTCTGCTTACGCCTACAGCAGGCCGGGCACGGATCGACCAAACTCCTTAGTACATCGTACCGATACGGCTCATCGTACAAAGTTTTGCAAAGCGCACATCGATGCTCTATTTCAGTTACTATCTCATCCAGTTCGGTTATCAATCGATCTCTCCAACGTTCGGGCGATTTGGTCGTTATCAAACCGCATGCCATCAGCCGGTGGCGAAAAACTTCTGCTATCGATGCTTTCTTCCGCAGATGTATCATCGATTCGTCACTGTGCTCTTCGGCAGAGAACTGATCACTGGAAAAGAAGTTGGTTAGTGGGGAAACCTATGCTCCGAACATCATTCTTACATACCCATAATGTGATGGATCAACTCCAATCAGTCTACGGTGAAGATCGTCTGTTTGTCGTTTGAATTTAATCGGCCCAGACCTGAGCAGTGATCCTTTACGCTTATTAGAGGCCCGTATCAAGGGGGACGCAGGACGGGCGCTAGTATAAGAAAGAAAACAGAGACAAACTAAAACCACTTGCCAGATGATCATTTTTCAACTGTTCACAGAATACTTTTTGATATCGAACAGTATCCACTCTTACTTATAAGCTTTCACGTTGCTATAACAAGCCACGTTAAAAAAAACAAAATTAACAAACGTGACATTTGCAATGATTTGCGGTCATCTATAATGGTAACTATGAACCCAAAAAAAAGACTTTTACTTTTACAATTTCTCGATAAAATAAACAGACGATGGTAAAACTTGTTTTTTATTTAAATCATGTTTCAATTCATGTAGCGTATAGCCGCTGACGATGGCCTCGGGCCAATTCCGATGAATTGAACACAAAAGAGCTGAGCTGACGGCAAGGCACGAACCTCCGAGGCATAGTTATTCTATATTTTTGTTCCTTTTTGCCAGCGTAACTGAACGTGTTTTTTAGTAGCAAAATGGTCTCAGGTTTGTTTATGGTTTTACAATTGTTGCAATAAACAAACGTAAGCAGCATACAGTTTCCCCGTAATTCGCGCTACCACCTTCCCAAAACGCCATCATTAATTACTTCAAATTCATTCATGTACACAAAAGACTTGAGCAGAGCGGACAGGCGACAAGCCTTTTAAAAAACTACCCAAACGGTGACTCTATGGTAGACCCGTCTATTAGGTGAGTAAACGCACCCAAACCACCCGACACACTGCGCTTGGAGCAAGCAGAATAGCAACAGCCTGGCTCCACCAGACGGGGCAGACAGAGACCGATGCACAAAAACCGTAAACATAAAGCATAGACTCCGTTCAACTGGCCGTAAGGGATGAAGGCGGTGGGGGATGACGTTGTTTGAAGGTTTACATCATTTCGTCTTCTGCCAGCACCAACACAACCGCGTACCGACAAGGGTGGAAACATGCTGGGGACGCAACCAACACCACCATACCGGGTGCGCGATACCTGAAGCGGCTGGGTGGAGCTGCGGCAATGGCGTTCGTGTGTTCAGTCGGTTGAGTTACGCTGGTACTTACGGTAGGGCTGAGACCAGAGAAGGAAGCTATGATCGCACAGTTATACATCGTGTGCACGTAGGAAAGAACGTTGCCCGTCCTGTTGTGTGTGTGTGCGCGCGCGTGTAGCATAATCGATCGAACGGGGCAGCAATTAGTGTTGTGCAGAGTGTGACTAACAGAGGGAATCTGTGTGATATTTAGTTCGCTTTCCGTGTAGCGGAATGGCATCTCGGAACTAGGAACCCGTTACGAGCGTTTAGTGCGATCGTGTCGAGCGGGGTGCATCTGGATTTTGGGGCGGGTGAAATTGTGGGTAGCACCACATCATCCACCAACCTCCAAGACCACCAACACCACGAGACACAACCGTTGCCGTCCACCCAGTATCGGTCTCCGCTCAATGACACCACGGTTGGGCGGTGCTGAAAGTACACATCACGACACGCACCACCAAAGGGAGACGGCTGCGGACGATTCGACAAGATGCCGCGGAAGTTGCTGAAATTTCTCATCCTCTTCGACAACACGTCGCTGCTGTACTTCCCGGGCCAGTTTCTGTCCGGGCGAGTGTTGCTCGAACTGCAGGATGATACACCGGTGCTGGGTGAGTGTGCCATTCCCGTTGCAATATGCCTGTGTGTGTATGTGGCGCAACGTCACGATGGGCGTTCAATTGTGTGGCACGGTGCTAACCTTCAACCTACGGAGGCCACTCGTTCAATCATCTTCCATCTCATTGCTGTGCGCGTCCGTCCTTTTGCGGGTTCGTCGTCTGCTTGTGCAATAAATCTGTGCGTTGTGTCTTCGCTTGATGCGACCATCGGGTCAACGTTACGGCGGTTGGGAGGAGGGGGGCTGCGGCAGGCGGGGTGCGATTCCAGTTTTTGGTTTATCCATTTTAGTCGGGGTCGGTGACGTTGAGCAGTACGTCAAACGATCCATCCGCTCGGTCAAACTTTTCGATACGATCATCGCGTAGATCATTTGTGTGTTCAAAATTTGATGCACCATAAAAGATGACTTCGTGTATGTTAATTTTGTTTACTTCATTGCAATGAGTCACTGGAAGGAAAACGTAAATAATCGTTAAATTACAACCGGATTTGAACGCAGCCACGTGCAACCTTCAGCTGTTGCTTTTTTTTTGCTATTTGTAAACACATTATCTCAACCGTAAACGAGACACTCACGTTTTACAACCGATCGCAAGGTTCGCGAGGATGACATCATAATTAAACCCAAGGAAGGAATGTAACACAATCGCAAGCTAACAGCACTAAAAGGGACCGACGAAAATATTCCCTTCCTTGTACACCTAGATATTGCGCAAAACCACATGTACGATGCTCAATTGCTGATGAACGTTTCTTCTTGTTCTTCTGCAGGACTGCATTTCCATGTCGTTGGCGAGTGTGTCGTGCGCGTACGGTCGACGCGGCACGAGCGATCGTACGACAAGGAAAACTATATCGATTTCCGAATGCGACTGCTGGGCGATTCCGATAACCAAGGTCCAACCATTCTGTCTCCTGGCATCCACAGCTTCCCGTTTAAGCTCGGCCTACCGGTCGATCTGCCGTCGACCTTTCTCGGGCGGTACGGTTGGGTGCAGTACTACTGCAAGGCCGGGCTGCGTGAACCGTCCGGTCTGATACACAAGAACCACCAGGTGTTCATCGTGATGAACCCGATCGACTTAAACCTTGAACAGCCGTATCTGGCGGTAAGGATTATTCAACGTGAGAGCGAGAGTGAGAGCTGTTAGTACATTACAGCCATTCCTTTTTAGGATCCTTTTAAATGCAACATCGAACATAATCTCGGAATGGCGTGCGTTGGTGGAGGCATCGTAAAATGTAAAATTATACTCGATCGCGGAGGGTATGTGCCGGGAGAGTCGATCATGATAACGGCGACTGTGACAAACGCTAGCAGCGTCACGATCAAATCCACGAAAGCTGCCCTTACAGAGGTACCTGTGTGCATAACCTATATCTGCCTGAGAGTAAAACGTGATCTTATCCGTCTCGATCGTAATCGTTTTCTTTTTCTGCAGACGATACAGTATTTCGCACGCGATAAGGTAATGCAGACTGAGAAACGTGAGCTGGCAGTGATAGCCCGGGGAAAGATACGGGCCGGTCACAGGGACGAATGGCAGAATGAATCCCTCTACGTGCCACCGCTGCCACCGACGAACCTGCGCGGCTGTCATCTAATACGGATCCAGTACGACGTTTGTGTAAGTAGCCGCAGCTTCTGTGCCATGCTTTATACGTTACTAACTTTTATCCTTTTACTGGTTTCTTCTTCACAGTTCTTAATAGAACCGAAATCGTTGGAAAAACAGATCAAACTACAGCTACCGATCACGCTCGGTACATACCCGTTCAAAACGGCTGACGGTGACGACACGAACGAGTGGGCCGAAACCATCTACAAACCGGAAACACACTACCCATCCACGCTGCCCATCTTTCGGCCCTGGTTGCACGAGAAAAACGATCAAAAGTAAACGACCCTCTAGCTGCGTATCTGAATCGGTCTGGAAGGATTAGTAGGCCGGTAAGGAAATAGCACACTGCAGGAAATGGAAAGGAACAATGGCCGAGCGATGGTGCCATACGTTAAGAGTTTAGCAATTTAGAATGCACGAAGTACGTCCGTGAACGTAAGTTTACTGTGAGAAAGAGAGTGTGTGAATGACAATTATTTGTAAAGAGTAATTGAAAGTTTCAGTATCATTCATATTAATAATTATTTTACCGTAAACCACAATTTGTTCAGTGCTTCAAGTAGTTTCCATCGCTAAAATCTTATCAACTAGGCCCGATTTTGGCAGTTGCGATATTCCACGAACACCTTGCCGCTGTAAATAGTCTTTTAGCACGGCTATAGTCAAACTTCCCACCTACGGAGGCAGAAGATTAAAATATCGTATGTTTAAAATGTGCAGAACTACAGATTTTTGTGAATCTGTTACTCACTTTGCCTTGTTGCACAAGCTTTACCAATTCTGCGTCCTCAACTGGTGCATTCCGTGGTCCCTTCGCTCTAGGTTCAGCATCATTATCGCCTCCCTCATTTCGACGACGCTTCGGCCCATCCGCAGGATCCTTAAACGGAGTTTAAAATTTTGATTAATTTCAATTATGGACGATCAAACCACCCCTTCCCGCTTACTTCACCAAACAAGCGCTCCATGTCAGTAATTATTGGATCCAGCTTCGTGTCGATCCTTTCGCAATCGGGTCGCGTAGAATCGAACAGCTCGGCGTCTTCCACATCGAACACCAGCGACTCAATGTTGATGAACAGATTTTGTGACGTCGGATCCTCAAAGTGGGATGGATGAAATTTGAACTTCACCTTCTTGATCACCTTTTTGAACGCATCTGTTTGCTCGTCCGTCACCTTCGGGACCGAGTCTTCCTCGAGAAAGGATAATGTCCGAATATCTCCTAAAAAGGGAGACAGATTGTGACTTATTATTTTAAAAACTGAACAAGATCCTAATAGGATATGCTATATCGTACCAGCGTATGGAATAAACTCAACACGAAATCCACAATGTCGATCCGGTTCGCCCATAAGATCATGCGTCAGCTCCGTTTGTGGTACCAAGGCTACCAATCTATGGAAAAATGCATCAAGGATTTGTTTAGTTCGTGGATTATCCTCAAGATTGCATTATACTCACTTGGATGGTTGCTTTCGCCTCATGGTGAACATACAGAAGGCCACCTGATTTTTCTCAAGACACTTTTCGTACAGCGCACGGTATAGTGTGGTTGAGCCGTTAATGTAATGCTCGTTTGGATAAAGAAACAAGCTACTGCGAAGATGATTGGTCATATTGATGATCGATGCAGGTTTAAATCCCAAAAGTCTTATTCCTGGAGGTAAGAGCTGTTTCATTTGGGCAACTTCTTCCGGCTTGAACGATACCTTCTCGCCGCCGATCGTGATCGATTTTCTGCAGTAACATGAAATTAACAAGGCGAGTTTTCTTCGTCATTCGAATCATTGTTGATGTTTGGATACGTTACCGCTGCTCTCCGGCCATAATCACTTTGGATTCCTCCTCGTCGCCATCTTCGGAAATGGTACTTGAAACATGCACTCGCTTGGATACGATGATTTCGTTGGTGGTTCTCAGCAATCTTACTTTTTTGGGATAGCGTGGACTCCTGCAAAAAAGGCATTCGGCGTTATTCGTTTGATTATTATCGTGATAAAAACTGTCTTACCTTCTTAAAGAATAGACATTCACTGCCAGCGATATGTCATCCGAAAGGTACCACTTAAGCCCCGCGATCGATCGCTTTTTATAGCTTCGCACAAACAGTCTATGTAGCAGCCGCTCTTTCGATCGTTCATAGACCGGGCACTCAAACTCCTCCATGTCCTCCTCCAGTACGGTACACAGGAACTCTTTGTAAAATTTGCCACAATCGAAGCTACTACTCATCGGTACCAGCTCGACAAAGATTTCCTTCTGTTGCATATCCCGCGCCTTCACCAGCGCTTGCTGATACTCGTTGCTGCTTAAATCGTGCGGTTGATCGTTGCTCGTAAACAGCACAATCGTGGACTGGCCCAGCTTGTAGCCACAATGGGCAAACATCCGCGAGCAGAGCCACAGTACGTTCGACAGACTGGTGTTCTGCGAGTGCCCATACTTCGTGTCAAACCCGGATAAATCGTCCGATTCGCGCATTCCCCGTATGTTGCGTATCATGCCGACCGAAGTGGCTGTGAGTGGAAGATATATTGCGCACTGTCGCGGTGCCACCAGCCCAGGTTGCAGTTCGTCTTCGGTTTCCGGTGCAGGATTGTGCTGGGTGTTGTAGAAAACTACTCCAACCTAAAAGATGGGTCAATTATACAAAAGATGACAAATAGGAATAACGCATGCACTCACCAAGTCCGTTTCACTTGTAACCACTTTGTTGCGCATCATGGCCTCGATCAGGTGGAGCACCTCAACGAACCGGGATTCTGTTTCGGCTTCTTGTGCGAACATATAGCTAGCGCAGTCCACCGTCAATATAAGCCCCGATCGGCCGGCAAATGCATCTTCATGGTCGTCCTCTTCACCATCGGATTGATTTGCACGCCAATCGGAACTCATTCTACACAGTTTTACTTATACCCTCTGGAGTAATGCAAATCTCAGTACTCGGACCTGTCCCGAAAGCTGGAAGTGCGCCGCAAATTACGTGAATATTCGTGGAACCGGCGCCAAAACAGCAATAAACATCAAGACGAGCAGAACTGTGAGTGTGTCGGTGAAAAAGACTATACCACCAACTGTCATGCGCTAACGGTGTTTGCTGTCAACGCTCGTTCGCCATTTGTGTGATTTCGTTCAGCGAAAAAACAGCAAACCATGAAAATGTGTGCCGTTTTCCGTGTCTAATTTGTTGTGTTTTTCATTAATGTCCACTTAAAGTCACGCAAAAAAGTCTGCGTTATTGCTTTTCATTGATTGGGACTGTTTCTGGTGGTTTGTTCCGCTTTTGTATGGCTCGACTTCCCGCCGGCTTCACACTGCACTGCGACAAAAGTAGCGGCCAATAATCAATCATATGTTGGTGACCGGTTCGGAGTATTGATCCAATGTGTTTTTGAAGAATTAGTGTGCTCAAAATGGATGACACGCTGATGGAATTATAATGAGCATGGTGAACAGACAATTTGAATAAGCTGTTTCGGAAAATCATACAAATTTTGACCCGGTAAGTATACATGTACGTAAGAGAGAGGGAGGAGGGATGGAAATGTAAAACGACTTTGTTTACAAACAATTTGGTACCCCAAGCAAAGAGGAACTGACATTCAATGCCGGTATATTTTGCAACATTATAAAAAATGCAAAAAATGTGCTTGTTTCAAATTGTTCCACGCCGCATAGGTTTTTTTTGCAGGATCACGAATTAATATTTAAATGGCTACGCCAGGTAACATCAAATAGATTGCCTGTTTTATCATCGGTTAGTTTGTGCAGCTAGTACTTCCATTTATCTGGTGAATTGCGTGATTCATTTCACTAAGAAATCAAAATCTTATCAACGCAGTTTCGCCGGACACAACTATGGTTGTGTCGTCACCGTCTCACACGAATACAAAAAGAGGAAAACTCCAACACAGGAATATCTGGAACCTTATCAGTTTCACCCAGGGCGAGAAGGCGCGGGCCATCGTAGCCGTACGACAGTAGACAGTTGACCACCCGAAGAGTACGACGTGCTGTGGTGAAAGAATTCGGTTTACAAAAATGAGTTCATTACGACAGAAGATTCGAAACGTTTTTTCCTGGCAGCACGATGATTACACCTTTGAGGCCGTAAAGGAATCGACGGAAACAGCGTCCAGTGTACCGGTGGTAGAACCAGCGCCCAAAGAGAGCAAAAGCAATCGGTTCCTAAAAGGAGGATCGTCCTCCAAATCCGTGGTATGTGGCCGGTGTGTACCGTGCCGTACGTCGTGTACTCAATCTTCTAGCCCTTGTATGCTCGTGTGACCTTTTTCTTTATCGCGCGGGGTACCAGTTCTATCGCTGTGACAAATAGATAGCACACACAGAGCAAACCAAAACCCTCACCCGCACACAATCGAGTTGGTGGAAACGTGTCGCCTGAAGTCCACCTCACCTCAGCGGAATAGTTTTAATGCTATTATGCACTCATTACACCTTTCTTTTTCCTTTTTATTTCTCTCCTCCTTCTCCAATTGGCAGGCCGCTCCACCATCCAAAGGCGTTGGCATTCGGACGACAAAAATCAATAAAAAGCGCCTGAATCAGATAAACATCGCGAGAAACTCTTCGATAACCTCGGCCCAGCTAAATGCCGCCGTGCCGCTGGTGAACATAAGGCGAGCACCATCGGACCGTTCAGTGCTATCAGAAATCGACCGACAGATTGTCACGGGTAAGCCGGTGACTTCTCGCCTATTCGCCCGCCCGATAACGGTGGCTGGCGGTCCGCCCTCGTCCATTTCGAGTCGCTCGTTGGCATCCAAAGGATCGTCGAGCCGCGTCAGCACATCCGTCCCGTCCACCGTGACCAGCACCTCACACAAGGATATTGTGGTGCTAAGGAAAGCTCCACCGGCACCGGTGGATCAAAACGATCGATCGTTGCTGCGCACGTTAAAGAAACAGCAGCCACAGCCGCTACCATTCGAACGTAGCGTGGCCGATCGGTCCTCAATAAAACGAAAACCATTGCTGAGCGGATTCGGGAGACAGAGGTAAGCAATTCATAGGTAATGAGGAGTGCTGAATGAATGGTTGTTACGCCTTCCAGTGAGGATATCCAAGAAACGTTTCTAGTTATTTAACACGTGAATACACAAATCTAGTTAACTCTTGGCCTATTTGGCCCGAGTCTTTCCCGGGTTTGCGAAGCGATTTTGTATTGATCAGCCTGAGTGAGACTCGGGCTGCCTTTTTGCACTATCACTTGCTATGTTCAACAAATTGCATTGAATTGTGTATTGTATCAATTAAACTTGTCTTAACTGCTTTAGCTATAAAACTATAAATTATAAAGTGGCTAGTTCGTTAAAATTCGAATCTAAAACAAATCAGTTTCAAATGTTTGAAACAAATTTTGAAAGAGCACTTCGGCTTAACGAATAATCTGATAGCAATGAAGGTTTGAATTTATAAAAAGACGAAAGGCGGTGAACGAAAATGGTGACCACTCTGGCGGATTTGCAGCAGATACCTGTCGCAAATTTATTGGATTGGCTTAGAGTAAAGTGTTGAATTAGAAGAATAGAAACACCCTGTTTTGGTAAAATTATGGCTCAAAGATATGTTTCTTTGTACTGTAATGCTGAAGCCATTCTTTTCCCCTTTGTACTAGTACTCGAAAATGATAAATCCCTTGGGAAACCGCATATTGTATGCGGTGTTTGTCAATTAATGAGACTGTAAATATACATTTGTTTTTAAATATAAAATTAACATTTAGGTGACAATTTTTCGATTTATTTTCACAAAGTGAGGAACCAGTAAAAGGGTTAAGAAAGGGTTAACATGGCCTTCAATGCAGCAAACTAGAGCAATCCGTTTTACTTTCGTTTGGAGAAAGGATTAAGGAGGGATTCGCATCGTTCCACTAGGGATCATCTTTCTAGTGATGCAACGCGCAACGCGACTTGGATATCGGCTGTAATTAGTTTAGAACCGTACCATGGAATATGTCAATTTTGCTTTGGTAAAATGACTTTGAAATGCACCAGAAAACCATACAACTGTTTGCTGCGAAAATGTACGGGACTGTAGAACAGGGCCTCTGTAATCTTCTCCACCAACGGCACACAGAGATGGCAATAGTAATTAGTGTACAATGGGGGGGGGGGGGCGAGAGGCAAGAGGTACACAAACGAGCAAACAATTACGCAAGGGAAATGGCTAGATAATCCTGCCAGATAAGCACCAACTACTGCGGTGCGGAGAATTGTTTTCCCTCGCCGGCAGAACCCAGCTCTCAGTCGTTGGTACGATCCGGGCGCGTAACGATCTTTTGCGGCGGTCGGTTTTGACGGCTCAAATATAACCGGTTCGTGCGCGCAGCTCGTTTGACAGTTGCGTGTGGTTGCATCGTTCGAACCGGTTCGGTTTGAGAAGGAAATCGCGGCTAGCACCGTTTTGCTGTGGTCGTGGTCGTCGTCGTCGCGTTGCGAAGTAACTTCACCGCGCTCGTGGTGGTCGTTGTAGTTTATCTTGCGCGAAACCCTTTTAACTAACTTTAGTGCATAAGACTAACCGTAGAGCGCGGGCAGTGCCTTCGTTTTCACGAGCCCTAGGGCCATATACCGTCGGATGGACGCTCTTTCACGCAGTACGTGCCTATTTGTTTGCCCCGTGGTGCGCTGGAAACACGCGAAAAGCAATAGCCGTGGTGTGTGGTGCATTCGGTTAGTTTATGTTTTCTTCCCCGAGTTTGGTGTGTGTTTGTGTGTGTATGCTGTGTTGGAAAGTTGGGTAGCAAGACGCCACCACACAGCCATAGAATAACGCCCCTTGTGCCAGTTGTATGAAATTGGAAAAGTGTCGTGGAACGGAGTGTGCCGAGATATGGCGTGAGCTTTTGTGGTGATTTTGCCTGTAAAAATGCCGTATCGAAATGTGTGTTCTTGATTATCTGCATTTGCATCCGTGTGTATGTGTGTGTTTAGGAGCAACGGAGATGATCGCAACAACCGTAGCGACCGATATTGCCTGAAGACACAAGTAGTGATGCGTAAACCGAATCCAATCCAAGTTCTTCTTGGGATTCGAATCTCGGAATCCAAATCCCAGTTCCTAATAATCACGTGTTGGTATTTTAATCATAGTGTGACGGAACAGTGACGCATTTCGCTTAACGTGCTAATGTGATGGTGTTATCTGCAAAATTTCAAAAACACTTTCGGCAGAGGCGAATGTTAACCTGTAGGTCAAAGTCTCTATAAAAATAAAAATTAAAAAATAAATTCTTTCGGCAAACTCCCCGACGTCGGTTCCAGGCAATATCACGTGAAATCAAATGTTCACTGAATACGAAACCAAACACAAGCCCGAATCAATACACAATCGATTGAAATTGGATACAATCTTTTATATCCCAATCGGATTGATCGGAACGGGATCCAATTCGATCGGATTCGAATCATTCAGAGAATTGGATCTTTGAATCTTCTGAGCCTCGTATCGCCCAACACTACAAATCACTCGCTCAGCGTCGAAGAAGACCGTGCTGTTTGCTGCTCTCGTTCTTGTTTGGGAGCAGGTTTATTGCACTAGATTGGTGGAAGCAAACCAAACAGGGAAAAGCAAAACGTTCGCAATGAGATCGAGAGAGCCTTTGCCGCATATGTCAATTGCCCTTTTATAAGGGTTATGAAAACCCTTCACCTCCAGGACGCTGTGCTGCGGCCGCTGCTGCTCGGAGGCTGATAGTTCCGTTTAACCGGTACCACTTTCTTCCAGCGAAGAAAACCCATAACTCTTCCTGTGTGTCTACGGGACGACGACGTCGCGATGTAAAGCGCTCCGTGTCAGCAGTTTTTCGGAACCCAGAGCCTCAGCTCATCACCCCTTGCGTGCCGTTTAATTTAACGTCAATGGTGGTGGTGGTGGTGGTGTTACCGTGTGGCTGGGATGCGCTAGCTGGCTGTCTGGCTGGTTGGCTGTCTGGCTTGCCTGCCTGCCTGGCAGTGGCTCATCATTATTTACCGTATGTATGTTTCTGGGCTGCTTTCTCTTTGAGAACCACAATCGGCCGGTTGCACACTCGCTCGGGCCTTCTTCCGTGTGGCGCCCGGCGATCGCGCAATGGTGCCTTTCTCTTGCCTCTCTCGTGCATCTTCCGGCCGTTTTTCCCCTTTTCGTATCAGTTTTTTTTTTCTCTTCAGTTGGCCACGCAAAGCAGAATCTGTGAGGTGAAGGCACCGTTTTGAAAGCTTAGCAATGTTCGTTGCCAACGATCCGCAATGGTTGCTTAGAGCAAACGATCAAAACGTTCTTGCGGAGGGCTAAGGTTGAACAAACAAGCAGCATTTCCCAACTCCACGCCAAGGTTTTTATGTGATAACAGATGGTAGAATAGCCCTTCTTACAGCGCATCATTTAAGAACCCGTGTGTCACCAAATTGGATTCATATCAACCGTTAAATGTGGTCACTCATACGCGAAGCCCGATCCACTGGAAACATGAACAAATTTTGAATTCCCTGAATGATCTAACACAGGGCCAGTTTCCGAGCGAGAACCCGAACGGGAATTCACTACCTGATATCATATAATAATTTTGCTCCACGGTTTAACCCTATTCCAGTCAATGGGCTATAAACGGCTATATCCTGGAACTTTGATCGTTTACAACTTAGGCATGTGTAATCCTACACTGATGCAATGATTGGATGGCAAATAAAACAACTCTCCTAATTTCTGTACTTTTGAAAAGTACAGTAGCATGCATGAGCTAGCATGAGCTACGTAATGTGCTGCTAAATTAGGCTAAAATTTGCCTCTATGGCAGTTTGCCCCCAAAGCAAATTAAGCACACCGTACCATCACACCACAAACCGTTGCAAGCAAATTGCATTGCATATAGCATATTGTAGCATATTGCATATAATATTGTAAAGCATTCAAAAATAATACTTCCACATTTTTGCACTATTTAGCAACATGGTTTGTCAACTTTAAAATACCGTATCTTAAAAACGGCATTGTTTGCAAGCATTTTTTTAAACGTTTAAAAAGCAGAAGAGTTGCTTTATTTTTCTTCCTCATATTGCGATAGTGTAGGATTACGCATACCAAAGGCTATAAACGATCAAAGGACCTGGCGGCTACCCGGATAGCCGCTTGTCTGGAATATGATGTTTTTTTATATATTTTTTTTTTTGGTTGCCATTGGACAGGGTTAATCTCTCCGGTTGGTGGACTCGTTTTGTTTGTAAACAGCGGCATGTTCCCCTTCGCTGAGCACACATGATGCCGTGGTGCTGCACGGTTGGCCACAGGCAGGCCAGTTCGACGAGCCGTTACAATTTTAACACCGCGAATTAGGCGCGCAGCTCACGTCGCTCTCGAACAACAACAACAATGAACGGCAACACTTGATCGCAATAGCACTCGAAAGATCGGAAATTAGCCCTTAGCCGTGTATCGACTGCTACCAGCGCCGAGTTGTAATGACACCCCCAGTAATGTGTGTTGTGGTGTGGCTTACCGGCGGGAACGGGCAGGGAGAATTGAATTGCAAATCTTGTACCTCTCGTACATCACGAACAGCGTAACTACCGTCAACTCGGTCAGCGTAGTGATTGGATTGTGTGCAAGTGTCTTTTTTTTCGTTGCTTGTAATATAAAGCAAGAAACATCCAAACCAGCACTACCAAGAAATGTCGGAGCATGTAGAAGATCTCTTGCTAACATAAAATAATGTCCGTTAACACACATTCCCGGTCAATTACATCCTTGGTGGAATCGGTTTACTTAACGCTTTACGGTTACCGTTTTAGCTCTATCGTCTTAGTACGTTCTCCCGCGCACCAAGCAGTGGACAGCAGGAAGTAAACGACGCCACACCGGTTGTAATAACGGCTGAAAACAAAAGTTATGCGAATTAATAATCCTCCCCCACGATTGGTGACAATTTTTACGCTCGGCAGGACCGCCCGCTCCGGACTGCTCCCACGTGGCAACTTTCGTTAGTCCAATGGTGGGAATAAAACGGGTGCCACTTTGTGCCCCACAACGCGCCGATGGGAAGAGAGGTAGAACAAAAAAAAATAATAATCACCTGTGTATAAAACGCATGGGTGATTTTTGTTGTCTATTTGTTGTTTGATTGAATTCGATTCGCAAAGGTGTGCGAACGTGTGGTTGCAGGAAAGGCCGGCTGCGGTCGTTTACGTGCACCGCGCAGGTTGTTTAAGGAAACTGAACCTGACCTTGGAACGATAAGATTAATTGATCCCCTGTCGTACAAACTGTCGCACTTGCGGCGTTGCAGTTTGCAGTTGGCGCAACACAACACAACGCTGGTGCACCGCCGGTGACCGACGGTGGCCGTTGCGCGCAAATAATGCTACCTGTACATTGTGAATTACCTTTTCCGGAGACGATCGACACATACGCACACGGTTTACACATAAAAATTGTGTTCACGGTTTCGCGCGTGCCACCTTTCGCGTTACCGTGTCGCGCGCAAGAGGAGATGCGCCGCGCTGCAATACATTTGCTTTACTTTACAGTTCAGCACCGAGTTCAGGTTTGGTTGACGATAATGGCGGTTGGATAGTGCACCACCACTGCGCCGAGGTTCACACGGACAGCCAGGGTTCTTATAGTGCCATGGACGTTTGAGTTTGGGCCGTGTGGAGCGAGTGGCGTATCAAATTGCCTCCTGTAAGTAAAGAAGGGAGGACAGAAGCAGTTTGTATTGCAATTGACGCACGCAGTCAAAAGGCCAAAAACGAGACCGAGCGAGTGAAGGAAGCAATCACACATCAAGCGTACGCAGATGCGAATTCTCACGGTTGGATTTAATGTTCATGCTAAAATTTGATCCCGTTCTATAGGAAAGGGAGAAGCCTACGCAATGCATGCGAGATTTGCGTTCTGGTCTTTTTCTTTTGCAATCCTTGTCCAAGTAATGGTTTGACTGGTTTTTGTCGCGCAAAAAGTATAAACATGCTACCTTAACATCTATTGTTTAATAGGGGTCAATCAAAGCAAGGTTCTCGAATTAGATCTCGTTGCGAAGAAGAGCCGATCGAGTAACCTGTTTTTGTGGGAGAGAATAAATGACGATGATGAACGGTAGATAATTGACCAAAGACTCACTTTTTATTCTAGGATTAATACTAAACAAGGTTCTTCTTGGGTCACACAATAACCCTTATAGGGTAAAAGCCTACTTATGCTCTTTTCTGTGACTTTTATTTTTCCCATTAGCAGTCTAGTCAATCTAGATTGATAGACTAAAGTTAGATTAAATTATATTGGAGCTGTTACTGCTCGTAACCCAACCACCCCGTACTCATTCGATTTAATTTTCCGAATAGACAAGTGATAAGTAAAATATGAAGCAACGAGTATAGCATTCCCTACTACTCTGTGGACTATGGCAGATACTGAAGATGTGCAGAACGATTTAAACTAGCAGATGAATTTAGTGAACGAATACAATCACGTCCCAGAAAAGTGTTATTTCATCATGTAAGCGTGGTGACAAGGAGGGGAAAGGGAAAGAACTAGTGACTAGAGTGGCCTTTAGAGAATACTGTGCATCCACTTTGTGTATGCGCTACATTCCGGCAGGGGCCGTTTCTCGGATATCGCTCACTATTTTGGCGTGAAAGACCAAAACCAAACCCTCGATCGTCAAGAAGAGAGGCAAACCGCCCGACACGTGAGGAGGAGGATAAACTATGATCAAACTAAAATCATTGTTCCGTAGAGGCCAAGGTCCATCGGGACCGAAACATCAGTCGCCACCGTCGGTACCGTCGTCGGTGAGTGCGACCGGGTCGGGCCTTGCGGATGGTAACCTTACCGGTGGCCTATCCGTGAACGGTGGTGGCGGTGGTGGTCTGCTCAAGAGTGCCGCCTCCGCCTCGAGCCTCGAATTCCCGGTCGTTTCGAAACCAACGCAATCGTCACGGGGGGCCGGCGGGCAGCAGCGTTTCAACGGATCGAAGGAAAAGCTAGACCACTCTCATCATCACCATCACCATCACCAGCACCATCATCATCACCAGCATCCCCACGGCAGCAGCAGCAGCAGCCAGCAGCATAGTCGAACGGCATCGGCACAGATAGCGCAAATGGCGACCGTATCGACGAACCATTTGAACAAATTCCCACCCGGAAGTGGGTCATCGTTGGCTGTCGGGAGTGGTGCCGAGGATGGCGGCGGTCAGCTAAACGAGCGCGGCGTAGACGTTGGGCTTAGCTCGAGCATGGAACAGCTGACCGCCATCAGTTTTGTTGGACCAGAAAAGGCTGCCGCCGCCGTAGCCGCCTCGACCAATCGAAGGGAGCAACAGCAGCAGACCTCGCCCGGCAAGAGTCGGGCGGCCGAACTGCAGGTGCATCTGGAGAAGCTGCAGTCCGAAAACCGTCATCTAGAGCGGAAGGTGCACGAGATGACGAGCTGCCAGGAGGAGCTGCTGCTGTTGCGTGACGAAATAGTGAAGCTCAAGGTATGTAGTGTGCGTCTGGAGTACTACGTTTCGGTCTCCATGTCCCCACGTATATGTGTACCGTACTGATGATAGCCGCGCCCAGGCACGGCATCATTGTGGGTATTTCGTTTCATTTATGTTCGTTTTCTCTCTTCCCTCCCTTTTACCCCAGGCATCACATGAACAGAGCAATAGCGAGCTGCACCGGCTGCTAAACGAGAACGAATCCCTCCGGGATCGGCTGAAAACCGTCGTCCAGTCGCCGCTGTCCGACTCGGAAAAGCAGCAGCTCATTCGCAACACGCAACGGTTGCACAGTTCCGCACCGGCATCGATCGCGCTTCCGAATGTAAGTGCTCAAAACTTGGTTCAAAATTGTTGGTATCGGAAGTTTCTAACAGCGCTTTTTTATTGCCCACCCTTTTTAGAACATGGATGCCGAAGGAACGCCATGCGTTACGCCCGACTGGGACAAGCAATCGTCTAGCAGCGAAATAGCGGTGGCGTGTTTGCAAGATAAAATCATACAGGTAAGTGTGCCAGCGGGATGTAACATCTTTCTCACATTAACACCTATGCGGTTTATGATAAACGGACAGTAGAAAAAGAAAGATGCGCTTCACTGCTTGAGAATGAAACGAGTGTCTGTATCTTAAGTGTAGCAGTAAATTGCGACACAAACTGCTCTTGTGGTGCAATTGCTGCAATTGTCAATTAAATGCTGTAACCTTCAATGGACGGTACCCAATCGCACCACTACTCTTAGAGATACTGTTTGGTCACTACTAATAAGTTCAACAAGATGTAAAACATTTAGCGGTTCAAGTTTTGGCATTATCTCACACATTTAATTCCTTCCCCATAATACCAGTCGCACATCGGTAAAATGCTATCTCTCTGCTACCTTCCGTTGTTGGCAGTGCGTAGCGATAAATTTTGATAAGACTACGCGCTTTAACCGTCCAGCGGAGTTGCGCACCCGATAAGATAGGCAATCATTTGCGTTTGCAGTTGTTGTTAATAATACCTGCAAACAAAATTATCTGCACCCTGTTGACCGGGGCAGCATTAGCTGCCTGGTGGGGGTATGCGATATGTTGATTTTCTTCGAAATAGTGTGCCAGTGTTATGGCGCGTGATAAGACTCTACATTCCAGTTGTGTTATTCATCGAATTATGATGCTAGTTTTAGCTATGACATTGGTTTTAGCTATGACATTTTTTTTTACATTTCTCTGTGTAAATACATGTATGCAATTGGGACCTCAAGGAGATGTTATTCGATGAATGAATGTGGTCTTAGTTGTGTACACGACCTTCCAAAATGGATTCTTACTGGCATCTTCCTCATGAACGCGGCTAAGATGGTTTTATCAAATGTGGACAAAGTCCATGCCTCAGGGGCATACACGAGTATTAGTATGAAGTACTATATTGGTGTGATATAGTTTACGGTGCTGACCTTTGACTCGAGATAGCTAAAATTTAGTTTACATGCTGCACTACCATCTTTGCCTAAAATTTGCCGCATGGTGAAGATCTGACCAGTGATCGATTTTCCGGTTCGGAATCCTCTTTAATAGAGTCCAGCTATCGATTCATTGGGGTCAATCAGATAAATTGATCCGGAAGGATCAGGGGGAAAATGTTGCATGCTTATTATTTTTATTTTTTCAACAACGGTAATGTCCCTCTAATGGCTGAAGCCCAATTTATAATCCTTTTTTTACATACATAGGGTGGATGATGCCGCTATTCCAGTCACAAGGCATTTATTCGCCATCCCATACCTCTGTCATAATTTGATGAATTATTTTTTTTAGTGCTTTGCCCACGTTTTTGCTTAGTTATTTCTATATTGCTCTGTGTAAATATATTCTGAATTGGACATCCTAAGGAATATGTGATCTTAATTGTGTTCATGACCTTCCAAAAGGATATGGGTTGTGCTTGAAGAAATACGAGACAGTCGTCCTTTTTCCCTTCCTTTGGGCTTTAAATCTCTTGCTGACATCCTTCTTTTATCATCATATTCATATATGTCGTTATTCGTTTGAATTATTCCAATACGGAATGAATAACTGGTGGCATACCATACACTTCCCTTCCTGCAAGCCGTTGTTTCAGCGTTCAGAAGTACCCTCAGGGCACAAACTTGTATAAATGTTACATAGTAATGACGTCTTCACTGTGCGGTGTGATGACCTTCGATGTGGGTTTCGTATTTCGATATCATTGCTCGCTAACTCCGTTATAAATGGAATCGTTTGTTGGGATATCAGGATGTCGATGGTGGTAGTGATGGCACTTTGGCGGAGGAAAGTACATAGATAGCGCGCTATGTAGTTGCACAAATCATAAGTACAAACTGTACGGGCAACATACGATCGTCTTATCAAAACCGATTTTTTGACACACGGTTGTCCCCACACGTCACGCTTCGGTACTCAGAACACGGTTAGGTAAAAGCGCGTGCCACTGGAGAACTAAGCTGTAACTAAAGGCGGAGTTTTAATTTATGCCATTTGTAGCTTAAGCAATCTTTGGCGGAAAACGTTTCCCGTTTCCGTTTTATACTTTTCTACACACTAATAAGCATGTCCTTTTGCTTCGATATAAATACAATTCGTCCTTTTTGGAGTAGCATACCAAATGGAGGAAGGGAGAGCTATATTTATCCACCATCAATTTCTTGGTTCTTTACCACCACTGTGCCAAGCAGGAGAGTCCTTCTGGAACAGCTGTTTTCGGTTCGCTCCGAATACGTCCTGCGCTACGCCATGCAACATACACACACTAATACCTTTCCATTTTCTATGTATCGCTTCACCATCTCGTCCCTTACGCATGAAAGAAACGCAAGCGCGGTCGTATGTGCGCAAACCGTAGGGGACCGTCCGTTCCCTTTTGCGCTGCTTCTTTCTTGTCACCATGTACGGTATGTACGGCATTTAATAGTTCGGGAACATTGCTCGCTTCCTTCGGGCACTTCCGATTTCTCGGTGTGCACCGAGCGTAACAGAGAAGGAGCGACAAGCAGTTGCACGGCGGGCAGATGTGTATGATTTTGGTTCTCTAGGCACAAGCGCCAAGAGGCCAAATACCCCTTGCAACGCATACTGCGCGAGGGGTACTGCACCACACGTTCGCGCGGGCCCTCTTCTGGCCCTTCGTGTCCTTCGTGTGCTCGCTGGTGGCGCGTGCCCATACCATTGGGGTGCTGGCACGAAGGGAAGTGATGCGAGTGGAGGGATCGCTGGTGGCATTAATGCGTTGTACATAAGCCAACTGCGAGTGTAAATTTTTAACGAACTTTTGTCCCCGCCACGGCACTTACCCCTCTCCGTCGGTGAGCTCGTATCCTGCGGGATAAAGAGCGGAGGGTCGCTTTCTTTTCTGTTTCGTGCCTTCGTGCTGTTGTTCCCCCCTGCCGAAAAGCGACCGTTGCAAGCGGGAAACCACCGATCATAGCCGGGTCGGCGCAGAAGGCTTCAAACTATTGCGCAGTGAGGTTGTGCGCGTTGCGGGCGGTTTAACGTGCGTTTAGGGGGTTTGAATTTAAGTGAATGCATGCATGCCAAACTGTGATTCTAGTGTCGTGTACCAGCGAGTTTTACAAAAGTGTTTCAAAGTGTTTTCGAAAGAGTGATAGAAAAGGACCGCTTTGCATGTTACAATGACGTCCCAGCATAACTACACCAATCCGGCCTTCTGCCAGCAGAGCGAGTTCTACACACCTCCGAAAACGCCCAGAATGGCGGGCTCGCTGATGTCGGTTGCGGCCACAACCACTGCCGCCTCCAGCTCAACGGCAACGCGGCGCAACGAGCAGCTTACGCGCTCGTACAATCGCATCTCGTCGAAGATCGTCAATCGTCAGCACAGTCTCGCCTCTTTCGACCAACGCACGCGTGCGGGCGGATCACCGATGCCTGGGAAACCGTTAGTGAATCAACGTCTGCTAGATCGATACGGTTCCGTCGGTGGAAATGGAACACCGCAGCACCAGCAGCAGCAACCACAACCACTCTCGGTGGGCGGCGGCGGTAGCACAAGCGGTAGTCGTTATGCGTTAGTTCCGGTGGAGGAAATACCCTTCAACGTGGTGCGCAAGTACAGTGTCGTCAATGAGACGCAGCTGTCGCTCGGCGTGACGGGCAGTGGCTCACGCAGTGAGGAATTTCTCGATCGCGTAGGTAGCGTACCGAATCTGATGAACCGGAATGGAATGAATCGAACGCAGGAAGCGGTGATGGGAGAGGCGAACGGAGAGGAGAAGGAGGAGGACGAGGATGACGGTGTGCACAATCTGTCCGATCAGTTCCGCAGCTTACCACCGATGATGTCGTCTCATTCGACCGCACTCGATCAGCATTCTGGCTCGCGGCTCAAAAATGCCTTCTCCTCCGACTTTGGTTCGAAATCGTTCATTTTGTACGATCAGCGAAACAACCAGCGCTTCGAGATGGTACCGACGGAGGAGGACGAGGAGCTGGTCGACGAGAATCAGGAGATAATACAGATGCACAACGGGCGGGCGCACCGTTACGCGATCATACCGAGCGTTGACGACGATGAGGACGAAACTTGTCTGAGCGGCAATGGTGGTACGGACGAACCACCAACGGCAATCCATCGCACTCCGTCGTCGTTGTCTGGCCAGCAGCACCGGGCAGGAGCCTCTTCCGTGTCCGTTTCCCGGCGCGAACCTCCCAAGCCAAACATCCCTGCCAGCGGATCGGTCACTTCCACACCCTCCAAAGCTCAACCGGGAAGTGGTGAGACAACGCCGAAGAAAAATGCTGCCACACAGAAGCTACACGAGCTGCTCACAACGCCACAGAAGACACCGCAGCAGCAGCAGCAGCATCAGTGGCGTGGCTACCCTTCTGCACCGTCTCCGTTTTCGGCAAACACTCCGAACACAACACCGAGACGGGCGGCACTGGCTGCAGTCGCTTCCGGCCCGCCGGCCATGATGATATCCAGCACACCGAAGCAAAAGAAGCAACCGGCAGTGTCCGCCCGTCAACACCACCAGCCACCGATTGCGATACCGACGACGGCCATCATCAGCCCACGGTTAAATTCGGACCTCTACAGCGAAAAGCCCCTGCCGGATCCGGAGAAACCAGGCAGCTGGGTAGTGGGGCCGGACGGGTCAAAAACCTGGCGCAAAATGGCGAACGCATCGGCAACGATCGGTGCCGTCTCGCTGATGCTGATCCTGTGCGGCTTTATGAACTCGGGGCTGAGCCTGTACATGACGGCGAAGTTGGGTCGAGAGTTTTATCTTGACATGGGCATACTGGCCGGTTTTTCGGCGATTGCACTTGGCATACTGGGGTTCAAGTCGCGCCAATGTGACTGGTTGCCAAACAGAAACTACATGTCTGGTAGGTATTTACACTTGGCTGCCAGGACAGTGGTTATAATAGACCATTTATTTAATTCTATACACTTGTTACATATATTACAGGCTTCGTGTTGGTTACTATCTTTTCACTGCTGAACTGCTGCGCGGAAGTGGTGCTGATGACGATGCATCCCTATCCTGGCACACCGCTGAACGACGTTACTACCGGGATTATTCTTGGACTGTCGTCGTTAATTATTCTGCTGATCAGTCTCGGTGCAATCACTTCCCGCTGGTGCCGTGCGCCACCGCCGGACAATCGGGTTGACGTGTGTGGTACGGGTCCGTAAGCTGTCGATGGAAACAACGAGAGACACTGTGTTGATGAAGCCTTAAAAATTGTGAGCAAAGTGAATGGACCACATACCCTGAAATCCTGTCAACTAATAACTCTTATCGTAATGCGATCGAGCAATAATCACAACTGTAGTGTAAATTATATGAAAACAAGACACTAAAATAATATTTATTGTAAAATGTTTGTTAAATAGATTCGCGGTACTTAAGGCAAAATAATAAACCATATATCGAGAAGCAAAGAGTGTGCAAACAAGTGTTCAATTACTGAAGCGTAAAACACACCGCAAGGTTAATATTTCTGGCGACGCAAATGAGAACCACCTGCCGCGTCTCGAAGCCATCATCCGAAGCAGCGGAGGAATGTTAAGGTGAACGGTTTGCGTAAGATCAACTCGTGCTGGAGTGCGATAACATAAAAGGGGAAACAAGAGTACCTAAAGGGTTTAATGTACATAATCGATGTTAATGGAACGAGCCACTGTTGTTGTTTTTTTTCTCGTTTTGCTTTTTGACATATCTTGCACTCATTTTAGCGGCGTGTGCGGAAGTGCATTCTTCATGCTTAAATTAATTACCATCATTTTTTCCATTCGGCTTCGTTTTTGGGGTATCTTCGTTCGACGGATGCGAAATTCCTGCAAACATTCTGCCGACTTATGTGGATGGCAGATGCAGTTTGAAGATTAAAGCATGAGTGGATTGAGCTTGTACGCAATTCGCAAAATAATGCAATCATGAAGTGAGATAAAATGCGTCGATCACAGTGAAGCAATCTTTCTTAAATTTCCTGTAAACCACAGTAAACTTTGGTTTTTAACTAACGATTTCTATATCATGTGCAGATGGAAGAAACACACTACTCCACGAATGAGGAGCTGCAAGCAACACTACAGGAATTGGCCGATCTACAATCGCAAATAATGGAGCTACAGTCGGACAACGAGCGACTCGTCGAGGAGAAAGACGTCATCTTCCAGTCCCTGTGCCGGCAGACGGAAAAGCTCGAAGACACGCGTACACAGATCGGTACGCTACAGAAGCTGCTGTTGCGTGAACCGAGTCAGCAGGACGTGAAACCGACGGATCGCGAACAGAAGCTGGTTGATCTGCTGAAGAGCGCACAGGACGAGCGGGAATGTTTGATGCTGAAGCAGGAAGAGCTGAACGGGGAGCTGAACGAGCTGCGAACAATTATTGAGGAGCGCAGCGGGGAAGTTTCGCGGGCCCGGGCCCGCATCAGCATGCTCGAGTCGTCGCTGGATGCGGCCAATGCGGAAAAGAAGGATGCAAACGCTCAGCTGATGGAATCGAAGGAGGACGCGTCGGTGAAGCTGATTGAGATTAGCCGGCTGACGACGCTGCTTGAGAATGCGCGTGCGAAGATTGACGAGCTGGAGCAGGATCGGGCAATGGGCGACAAGACCGATCTGGAGGAGCTGCTTGATGTGGCGCGGAAGGAGAAGGATCAGCTCGAGACACAGGTTGCGTCGCTCCAAGAGCAGGTTTCAATCAGCCAGTGTGAAATTCAGAAGCTAAAGGATCAGCTAGCCCGCCTGAACGAGGAGTGCAAGGTCGTGCGGAACAATGCCAAATGTGTCATCTCGGACTTGGAGTACAAGAATGAAACCGTCACGCAGGAAAAGCAAAAGATGGCAACCGATTTTCAGCAGCTGCAGGAGTCGATCAACGAGCTACAGGTAGGATCTTTTTTGTGGCGGGAGGTTTGTTTTTATTTTGAACGAACGCTTATGACAGTTCCACTTTTTTATCTCCATTCCTAAAGGTTCAAAACAAATGCCTCCTGGAGGACAAATCCCAGCTGGAAACGCTGCTGTCAGAGACGCAGAAGCATCTCGGTGAAACCGAACGCCAGCTGATGGAAAAGACTGACGAACTAAACCAAGAAACTAGACTTAGGAAGCAGGAAGCGGACGAGTGGGAACATTTCCAGTCGGATCTGCTGATGACGGTACGAGTGGCGAACGATTTTAAGACTGAAGCACAAAACGCGCGCGAAAAGCTTGCCCTCGACAATAAGGCACTGCGCGAGAAGGTGCGCGTACTCGAACAGCAGATCGAACAACTGAACAAGCGTAAGTATCGAACTGAGGGTAATGGGAGTCTGGCGGATAACACACGCCCGTGTGTGCATGATTGAATCTTGAGAAACTATTAGAAATGATACGTCAACTTTTGCATGCCATGTGTAGAGTATATTTATGCGTTGAGTTTAACTTAGTTTTATTTTCTGCAAGCTGCAGTACACTACTTTTTAACTTGTTTCCTAAGCTAGCTGTTTTCATTTATCCAGTCTTCCATTTTTACCCAAGTTCAATCTCCTAACAGAACCGGAGAGAATCGAACCACACAACACTATTATCTAACGAAAACAGGTTGAGGGGGGTACATCATCGTAGGTTTAGTAAAATAATACTCATTCACCGTTTCGCAGAGTCCTTGAGAGGTATCGGCAATGCGGACGGTGTGCAGTTAAGTTATGAGCGACTGAACGTGCTCAAGCAAGACCTGTACGCCTCGGCGGAGAACCTGAACACGTTCGATCGGAATGTGGACGAGTTTTCACAGCGCGTCCAGTTACTTCGCAAGCAAATGTACAATTTTTCGATCGATCGAAAATCATCTCCCGTTGCCGCTGAAACACCGAAGAAAGCAGTCACGGTGCAGTCTCCACCTCCTGCTGCGCGCACCATACAGGACTCCGACTCTGACGTGCCTCCTCCCCTGCCAAAGACGAAACCACCAAAGTTGGTTGTTCGCTTCGCCGATGATCGTTCTAGCGTCGACACGTTGGATAGCATCGAGTACGAGTTCAGCGAATCGGACTCGGAATATTCGAAACCCATTGGCAGTGGAAATCGTAAATCGACCCCGTATGGTGGGGATATGATGCGTCAGCGAAAGGCACCATCATCGGAAAGTGTGTCCGATGCTAGCAGCAGCATAGCCGCTAGCGACGTCGATGATGATGATGATTTGTCGAAGGAGGTTGTCGAGTATCAGGTCACCCGTCCAGCATTTCGACCGATCGCTGCGTCACAGAGCACCGAAAATTTGTTCCACAGTCCTTACGCTCTGTTCAAACCGATTCCCCGATTCGCCTCGAAGAGTACGCAGGATTTGAGCTCGATTACACGAGCGGAGGGGGGAGTGTATCATCGGCAGCACAAGAATCCACGACACCGTGCGCTCGATGCACTGGGTTTCGGTTCTGGTTTGTTCTACTCGAAAAGTACGGACGATTTGGTGCTTCCCGATATCGATGGGTTGTCCCACAAACCCGCAACGAATTTAAGCAAATTCCGAAAGTTTCGGTACGAAAGATCGGTCAGCGGTTCCAGTTTGAATAGCTTGGTGAAACTGGAGCTTCGCGATCAGCGTCAGCAACAGGAGCAATCTACGTTCAATAGCACTTCGACAATCCTAAAGCAGCACACGCAAGACACTGTGGACAGGAGCGAATCAAAAACGATCGATTCACCACTGGAATATCTCGAAAAGTCAAGGTTGGAACCGTCAACAGTGGTTAAACTTTCGGAGCACAAGACTAAGCTGGAAGCTCGTAAACCACAACCACTTCCCCGGACAGATAGTGAACAAAATTTAGCGTCACAGAAAACGATTGTATACGTTATTGACAAGGAGACGAACCAATTCGTCCTGGAGGAAGAACTGCAACAGCGTAAGCAACAGGAACGAGGCAAGAGGGAAGCCGGTCACGCTACCGTTACTACTCTTGCTCCTCCTCCACTGCCGATAAAAAGCAGTATCAAATTCGTCGCAACGCGCAAAGCTTCCACACCGTCCGAATCATTGTACGAAAATATCCCTTACCGAAGAAGTATTGTAGCGAAAAGTTTATCCTTTGATCATGATTCTAGTAAGTTACCTTAACTCCACCACAAGCCTCATTTGGTTTTACCTGTTTTGCTTTTGTGCATCGTCTTTGTTGCTTGTATTGTTTTTTTTTTCGTCGCTTTGTGCTGTGTTGCCTCCTGTTTTTTAAACTAATTAACTCTCCACACTCTGCCCCAATGTTGAACGTCTAACTTGTATGTAAATGGTAAATTTCAATCATGCTTCCATGATTGTTTGCCTTCCCAACATAACTGCTCGTTCTAATGGCACGCGTTTTTCTGCTGTGTTTTTACAGTGATAACAACGAAAGAAACGCAATCCCAATCACTCATAACGACCGTGCAGCAGGAAATGGCCGTACGACGGCAACAAAAGTCAGCCATCCAGCGGCAAGACTCCAGGCTGTCGGTGAAAAGTCTAATTGAAAGTATTGAAAATTCAGCCAAACAGGTATGATAAAAAGAGAGATAAGGAGAGAGCGAGAGAGAGAGATAGATAGAGAGAGCGGGAAGAGTAATTTAAATGTTTTAACTCAAATTTTAACGATGCTTGTCTTTCCCGTTTCGTTTCGTTTCGTTTCGTTTCGTTTCCAGACCAAACTAAATTCCGACTCACGGTGCAGTTCCAGTTCCAGCATCAACAGCATTCCGGCGGACGCTAATCCGACGCTGTCCGCGAAACATTCCGCTATTAGTAGTACGAACAATAACAACAACAACAACAACACTATTAACAATAGTGAACACGACAGTATCAGCAACAATGGTAGTAGTAAGGGCCATGTTAATGGCAACAACAACGATGAGAACAGCGTCATTGTAAGTCTCACTGTGTCGTTGTGGTTTCAACTTTATGGCGATTGAATTAACCCAAGTTGTCTCTTTCCTTTTTAAAGCAAATGCCTGTACAACCTTCGGCGATAGTGCAATCCGCTGGCCCATTACCAGCCAAGAGTCCGCTACGAGAGCAACAGCAACCAACGGTTGGGAGTAACGTCAACAGTAATGCTAAGCCCAACGCTTCCGCAGGTAATTCACAGCGACGTTCTCAGCTTCCCTGGCGTCGTCCGTTGTAGTTTAGATGTATGGCATATTTTGTGGAGCCTGGACTTAAGACATCTCCTGTTGGAGCTAAAAATGGGCTTTGCTGTGTTTGTGTGTTTTTTTACATCATAATATTTGAATGTAGCATGTTTATTATTTTAACATTAAGTTTTAACAGAAGCACACTACCTTTTGCATGCTAGAAATAAGTAGATGTAACAGTAATCTTCCTTAAGTTCTTAGTTTGGTTCGAATAAATCGCAATAGTTTAAACTTATAAAGCACCTTATCTTTAACCTCCTTCTTCCCACCCTTCATTAACTTTTTTTTTCAAAATATTTACACGTTTGCGGACGATGTTATGGGTATTTTTACTTGAAAAAGTATTTTTAAATTTAGTATTTGGTGTATTGGTTTATTTAATCCGAACATGAATTTTAATTGCATTTCTTGGGTTTGGTTTGATTGGCTAGTGTCGGGTTTGTGGTATTTTAAGCAATAACTAGTATCTTAATCCCAAAAAATCTAGACAACGGAAATTGGTTTAATTTATCTTATTTTTGTGTTGCGCTTTAAAGGGCTGTAACCTTTTTTCTCAATGTTTTCTCCTTTTCGCTTTTCTCGTAGTATAATAGAAGATAGGAATCGGAACAATTTTCTTTAATAAACGCTTTTATTTGCATGTGTCTTTCTTTATTTTCCAAATTAAATGCATGGCAGAATTGGTGATGAGTAATCACATTTGTCTGATCTGCATACAAGCATTAGCGTTAGTTGCGCTTCATGTTTTCTTCACAATTATTGGAGAACACTAAGAGAAAAACAAACTGTCGTTACTAACCCTAGTACGTAAAGTAAGTATTTTAAGCTGAACTGTTGTAGCGTGCTATGTGAAGCATGAACTTAATGCATGGATGTTAAATGTTTGTGTGTGTTAAAACAAAAGAAAAACAACAACCTTCAAATCAACTTAACCACCTAATTCATAACTTTTCATGCCGTATGCTTTTTTATAATATTCCTGCACGGTTTTGTAATTGCAACTGCTGTAATACACTCAGAATCTTTTGCATCTCTTTTATCCTTGCTTGCTGTTGTTGCTGTTCTGTTACGCTTCCTTACGTTTTTACACCATGTTTTGTTTCATTTTCGTTTGTTTCTCTTCTTTTCTTTTCCTCGAATTATAGACAGCGTAATGTTGATGAAAAAATCCAATCTTATATCCAGCAACAACGGTTGCAACACAACACTTAATCCAGCAATCATTTCCCACAAAACAATGGATTATGTGCGTCGAAATAGCTACAACGACATAAGTAGGTGGAATTTTCTTTTATTTATTATTTGTGTTCATGGATTTAGTTTGTGTTTTCCTATCTATTTGGTTTTCTTTGTATCTTTTTGCAATATTCAAAATTATTATCCTTTGTGTGCGGTTGTTTGTAAAACTGTATATCTGAAAGTAGGTAGCAGCGAGTTAGGAAGGTTTATCAATGTGTCAAATAATGCCAAACGAAAATGAAAATATTTGCATACAGTAGATCTGTGACTGAAGAATAGCGTTTAATAATCCTACCTTTCAAACTCTTGCAGGCGAACGAAAGGATCCGCTAAACGCGCTAGTAAAAAATGGAGGCTCCAAACGGAACGCACTGTTGAAGTGGTGCCAAAACAAAACAGTCGGATATCGGAACATCGACATCACAAACTTTAGCTCCTCCTGGAACGATGGGCTGGCCCTGTGCGCCATCATGCATTCCTACCTGCCTGACCGTATCCCCTACGATAAGCTAAACCAGAACGACAAACGGCTCAACTTCAGTCTAGCGTTTGCTGCGGCCGAAAGTGTTGGGATTCAAACGTCTTTGGTAGGTGCCGGCGTCGGGAATGGAGAAAGAACAATTAATGAGATAAGTTTTCATTCTTCCCACACAACAGAGTATTGACGAGATGTGCCTACAGGAGCGACCAGACTGGCAGCAGGTGATGGGCTACGTAACCGCCATCTATAAACACTTTGAAACTTAAGACAAAATCGCATTGTACCATGCATTCCAAATTGCATAGTTTTACCATTTTTACCGTAAAGCGAGACCGTTGAATGAAAGCTGGCTTGTCGTCGCAAGTGCTGTCCGGCTGGTGTGCGTGCTGCCGCAGCTCATCGGACATCGTAACTCTTTTATGCGCTCCTATTTCGTACTTGTTATTTATTTTATTAGATTACACACCGGAATTGCTTCGCTATTGCAAATAAAAAGTACTATGAATGTTGTTGAAATATATATTACAATTACAAATTACAGTGTCCTGCGTATGCCCGTGTTGTATAGTTTCTTGCGATAAGTTTAGTGCTGATAATGTTTAATAGTTTATAGGTTGTATTGCGATGACAATTAACATTAAGTTTATGCTAACTAGCTAATAGTTATTTCTATTCTTATGTCTGGTCTAAGTTATTTCGTAATTATTTATTCCTGAGTTCATGTCAGTTTTGGAAAGGTGGTATAGAAGCAAGCGTTACAGAACCTCTGATTACAACGTCACGAGACTGAAGAAGCAGTCCCAAATATTCTGAAGCCTTTGCATTAGCCTTAGCCGCATTGCGTCGGAGATACTGTGAAGGATAATTAACTTCTTATCAAAGACAATGGAACTGGAACTCAGTCAAATTCGTCCAGACTTCATCGGACTGCAGTCATGACCATATTATTTGCATAATGTTCGTTGATTCACCTTGCGTCCTTTTATAGGTCGTGTTCATAGTCAGAGACGACTTCTTAGGCTCAAGCTGACGGAAGGCCCGGAACCCAGAGTTGTTCCATTCTGCTCGACAATGAGCCAAGATCGCGAACCGATTTGTAGCACCGGTCTTGACAGAATACATACAACAACATATCTACTGTTTTTCTCTTTTACGAAAATCATTGATCGGCATCAAACGAAAACGAAACATATAACGATATAATTTAAAATTCAAATCGAAATATTTCACATGGTTTATATGATAGTGTCGACTTCTTGATGTTCTGTCTATTTGGATTGGTTTTTGCTTTCATGTAGTGCGTTGAAGGAAAGAAATAAATTTTATGCGAAATACTTTTGTTGTATCATTTATCATTCTTTGAAACTGGAAAATGCTACAAACTTTCGTTTTTTTCGCTCGATTCGCCTAAACTCCGGTTTGTTTACATGCCAAATAGCAGGGAACGTCAACCTCCAGAACAGCAAGAGCACCAACAACAGCTTGTTTTGTTGACAGCTGAGCAGCTGTGAAGAAAAAATGTAATAAAAGCCTTGACTCATCCCACACACGGCGAGCGGATATTAAGTTATCGTTGGTGTGTTTTTGTGGTGCAAATACAACGCCCCTGTCCATCGTCCAAGGGACCCACTCGTTCCACACGGACACGAGACCAAGCCCCGACGGTCGACCCCGTCGCGATGGACAAGTTAAACCCGTTCGGGGCGCTCCAACGCGCTATCGAATCGCTGAAAACGGTAGAATGCAGCGCCAAGGAAAAGGTGTCCCATTTCGGTGTGATTAGTGAAACCCTCATCAGCGTTCGGCCCGGAACATCCGCGGGAAGCTCACCCGCCTACCAGAACCACATCAGCAATGCACTGATCGTGCTCATAATGTTTTGCGAAGAGACCGACTCGAGTGTGCGTATGGCGGCGGAGGAAAGTCTGTCCCGTATCGTGCGCCACTGTGAGGTGGTCGGAAACATTGTTCGCATACAGCGGGATTTGTATCATGAAATTAAGCGGAATGGAAATGAGCGTTCGCTAAGGATTGTGCTGTCGTTATTCGCCCATTACTGTGGCACTATAAGGCAGCGGAAGGCAAGAACTTACGCCCAGAATCTGTTGCCCTGCATCTACGCTATCTTCAAGCGGCGGGAACCGGCACTGTTGGAGAGTTTGTGTAGCTTTACCGAGGTTTTCTGTGAGCATCTAGAAGGCTACCTCACGGACGGTGAGGTGCTGAAGATGACGGAACTGTTTCTGGAAGACATCGGATCCGACTGTGCCACGAAACGGCGATGTGCGGCGCGAAACATGCTTACGTTCGTGCAGGGTTCACGCAATCCCGACTTTTACGCCAACAACGCATTCAATCGCTGCATCGAGCAGCTGCTCAAGTGTGGCCCGCTGCAACAGCAACCGAACAATACGGTGCTTGGTGTGATGGGCTGCTTTCGGGCGATACTGCCAATCGTGCTGCGCAGCTGTAGCGTAGAGAAGGCCATCGAAACTTACGATCTTTGTTTGCATTTTCTGCGTGAGGGAACGCACACGGTCATAAATGCAACGCTCGAAGTGTTACTGGTAATATTGGCGAATGTGCAGCCGGCAGTGCGGCGAGTGCTGATGTCGGAGCAGTGTGACCACCGACGCATGCTTCTTAAACGCAAAACTTTGAAAAACACCATCTTCAAGATAAATCCCAGCGACAGTTTGCTGTCGTCGCGCAAGTCCAGCACGGACGCACGGTCGGATCATCTGTTGCGTCCCGGCTCTCTGCCGCTCACCTCAACACCAACGAAATTTTCCCTCCCAATTGATGATCGGTCGCTGGCGTCCGCTTCGGACATTGAGCTGGATTCACTGAAAAGTATGGATCTTGATGCGGCCCCAGCCGCCCTACAGCTGGAAAGCTCCGTTGCACACGACGCAGGCACAACCATTGCAAACACTAGCACCGCTACTGCTGCACCCGACACACTGTCGCTGAAAAGCCAAAAATCCACCGACTCGATTGGATCGTTTATTAACACACTGCTTACCACTTCGAATGCGGCGGAATCTGTGAGCAAGTTTTTCCGCAAATCCATTGACAAACCACCGGTGACGGACGATGCCGGCGAGGAGGACCGTGTGTCGATGGAATCGATGGCCAGCAGTTACATGTCCTCGAACGCCGAAACGATTCGTGCCGAGCTGGATGTAACGCTGGAAATAGAGAACGATCAAACCGAGTCAACCGTCGCCGCCGACGTCGCCGCTACCGTACCCGCTGCGAATCCGATTCCAACTCCAACACCATCCCGTGACACGCTCGACGTACCGCTCAGTATGTCCATGGTGGGGGCGGAAGATTTGGGCGGTGAACCCGTGAAGGAGCTGTTTATCGGCACCATACATGATCAGAATTTGCTCGAGTTTACGGCACGGTTGATTTGCTCACGGTTTCTTCTTGCCGGTAGCAGACACACGCTCATACCGGACGCACTGGTGCGCGTATCGGTGAAGAGTCTTTCCATGCAGATAGTTGCGGCATGCGTGCGCATGAAGCCGGAGCTGCTCTCGCTTCCGCTGGAACGGGACACTTTGCGGGAGGAGTTTGCTGTGGTGGAAATTTTAAACCTTGAAGATGCGATAAACGAATTCTCCCAACAAGCGTCACCGTGTGAGGACACGTCGGATAATGCAGCTTTGCCGCCTTCATCCCAAGAAGATCCGACCTCCGATCTGCTCGAGATGAAGGAAGATCACTTTGGAGAATGTACGAGCGCAACGTATTTTGAGTATTTCTCTCCAATGTCGCTCAGTCTTGACCAAGGACTGAAATCGAAGCTGAAATCGATAGAAGAAAACTTTTCGATCGATAATAATGAAAAGTTGAGCCGCGATCTGGACGCTATCCTGTCACAATCGGAACCGGGCCCGGGAACAACCGCAAGCCTTACCGGCTCGTCGGGGACAATGCGCCGCCGTGAATTGCTGGTAGTGCCGAAGGTGATAACATCGATCAAGAACGAACATCGAGCAACAACCGGGGGACGTTCGTTGGGCGAGGATGAGAAAGCGCTTACCGCAATGGCGGTGGCGAACCGCAGGGAGCCACCGGAGGACGAGGAGCAGCAACAGTTGCTGGCCGATGTGTTGCTGTTTTACGACAGTCCGGATCCAACGCTGCGCGGTACGGTGCAACTGATAGTGGGCAATTTCGTACGTGCAGCCATCGATCGCTGTGGAAGCTACGGGGAGTTTCTGCGCACGCGAGTATCGAACTTAGTGACTCAATCATTTCTGAGCGACCAAAAGCTGCTGCACGTTATTGTTCAGGTAAGGTTGAAGAGGTGTTGTTATAAGGTGTTTGTTAAATGTCCCATTTTATTGGTTTTTTAGGGTCTTTCGGATGAGATACACACGGTTGTGAATCAAGCACTATCGTCGGTCGAACTGTTTTTCAACGTTTATTTCCAAACCCTTCCTAATAGTCGCTCGATGACAATTTCAAAACCATCCTCAAACATTCCCTTCCAATCGTCTAAAAGGAATATATTTCTAGACGACAGCATCACAAACCAACCAGCCGCGGAAATGCCGTGCTACATACAAATCATTCTCGATCGTCTGCAGCTTCTATCACACAACAAGTACTGGCTGGTGCAATGGAAGCTGTTCGATTTGATCGTTCTGCTGGACTACGACTGCATCAGTGCACACGGGTATCAGGGTGACTGGATGCGAGACAAAGTACTCGATCTACTGCTAGCTGGTTTAAGCGATGGTGATCATCGGGTGCGAAACTATGCGGGCGAACGATTGCTTAAGTTTCTCGGTAAAAACAACCTGGAGCAGGGCTCCGATGTGCCACGGCACGTCAAGCAATCGGTTATTGGTGAGTTTGTGGATGAATTTGTGCTCGGCACGTTCGCTGCTCCGTTTGACCGTAGAAGAAAGCAAACAACGGACGTGGATAGAGTAACGACGTTGGACCACGGTGCGGTGTGTCAAGTCATGTACAGGATAAGCAATTTGTTGCTGAAAATCGGAGACAAAAATCTGCAGGTAAAGCATAATACGCAGCAAGAATGTGGACAGAGAGAGGGTTATATTACAATGTTTGGTTTCAGTCCGGGATAATTCACTTTCTTCGCTTATTTCTGGAGAAGTACGATTTATTCCACTATGTGGACCTGTGGAACGAGTACAATCTGGTCACCGTGCTGCTGAGTTTCCTGCTGGGTATGAACAGTACCGTTCTGGATTTGGCCGTGCACGCAGATCTGCTGTTCATATGTTCACACATGATAGTTGGTACGTGCGTAATGATTTTATTCAAAATTAAAGGAGTATAGTTAAAACTTAATCTTGTTGCCTTTTAGCTGTGTTATCGAGCAGCACCACCAATGCGGTGACGGATGGCGAATCGATGAACAAGTTTATCATCCATCTGCTGAAGCTACTCAACATCTACCATCACGTGTACACGAACACTGTCCCGCTGGTGGTGAACCGCACGCAGAAGGCGGACATTTTCATGAACACTAAAGAGCTGCAGCAAATCAACTGTTTCGGCTATTTCGGTGCTGACCATGCGTATATGAAGCTATACCAGCAGGTGCGCTGCTCGATGGAAAGCTATCGCATCTCGATCAATACCGAATCGGGCCAGAAGCTGTTCGACTGTCTGCGTACAACGATCGAGGCGCTGTGGACGCTGCTCGAAATGAAATCCCTCTCCGCCATGACAAACGGGGTCAAGTTTGTGGAAGAGGTGCTGCGCTATCTGCAAACCTTTCTTACCCTTGAGCCGGACCACTGTGTGCGCTGTACGAGGTACTTGCTGCGATTTATCTTTCACGCCAACTACATAAACCGGACGGCGGAGGTGGCCTACTTCCGCAAAGCTGCATTGTCACCCGATCCGTCCATGGTAGCCTCGCTGGAATTCTTCACCCGCTACTATGACTTTTGCCGTAGCAAATCGAAACCGATCACACCGGAAATCGGTGCACTGGTGAAGCTGTTTGAGCCGCTCGTCATAACGTGCCTGAAAATGTTCACCAAAATGCGGCCTGCCGTACAGGCGGGCATTCTGCAGATGCTGTGCCAGCTGTTGGACTTTAACATCAACTACCAGTTGCTGGATGCTAGCAACGCGTTCGTGGAGTCCATCTTGAAGCACATCGAGACGGTCGAGCGCAGCACGATCGATGATTCGGAAGAGCTGATGCGTCAGGTGGTGCGGTTCCTGTTTCAGCTCAGCGGTCTGGTGCGCGAGAAACCGCTAACAACGATCCCAAAGATTATTAACGTTTGCGACAATCTGCTGGCAAACAATGTCATACGCCGGACGGCCATTGCCTCGGTGCAGGCGCTTACGCACGAGGTGTTTCTGCTGCGGCTCAGCCGTAAAAGCGTGCTGCCGAAGGTGTTGCTAGAGGCGGCGGAATGCAGCACACAGAAGGAAGTGGTGCTGAACATGCTGATCAAATTCCCGGACGAGCTGGACGCGTACCGGATCGTACCGATGATTGTGTACAGCGAGCGGCTGCACACGGACGAGGACGGAGCGCAAGCGACCAACTGTGAGTCAGATGTGCTGGCCGCCCTGCTACAAGTGTTGGGAGATGGGAAACTGAGTTTAAAGTGCAACGAGGACTACTTTACCGTGCTACGGCTGTTCGAATGCTTCGGGCGCAATCATTTGCTGGAGAGTAAGATCGTGCTTCGGTTCGTAGAAATCTTTTACACTACCATCGCGAACGAGTCTTGGAAAGCGGTTCAGAAGATAGCGTACGGGGAATTGATTTTGCGACAAGTGTTTCAACAAACCGAGGGAAGCTATCTGCTGAACCACGTTGGGCTTTACCTGCACAAGCAACAAACGGCGATGGAAAGTGCAGGCGAAGAAGCAGATCGTCTACCGGAAGATATGGTCCAATCGGCTGTCCAAAGTTTAGCGAAAACGTGTGTGTGCTATCTGCGCGAATGTTTAAGGGTGCTGGACGAGATGAGTGTCGTGTACGGAGGAGCGTCCCAGGAAAATGTCCAATTTACGTATGACACCATCGAGCGGTTCATCGGTACACTGAGCAACAGCACAATCGTCGATGAAGTGAACCGTGCCCTCGCCGAACAGATACCACTAGAACTGATCTGCTGGCGAAGTTTACCACCGCCAGTAGAACGCTGTCTGTGCGAGTTGCTGATTAAACGTGGTTTTGATTTAGAGCTGTTGCTCTCGTTGATTCGAAACGATGAGTACAGTGTGCGGAACGATCGGCTCGTCACCGTACTCATCGAAACACTGCTGGAACATAGGCCGAATGAATCGAAATGGACGCGCAGCGAGGTCGCAGCCCTGTTAGCCAGTGAAACTGTCCTGCTGTCCGACCACTTCCAACCCCTGCTGCTTTACCACATTACGGATGAGGAATTTTCCAAGCAAATCGTTAAAACCATCCTATCAAGTGTGGAGGGCAAGCTGTCCGGTGTGCAATGTACGCTGCTTGAAAAGGCTCCCCTAACCACGCTGCCGCTGATGTGCGGTCGATTAACCGATCTACTTGATGCGGTCAATATTGTGACCTCGCGCAATGCTGCCCTCGTGCTCGATCACAAACTCAGTGCACTGGTGGGACTGGGTGCGGCAGGGCTGAAGGATAGTGCCGTTTTAACCGTCCTGTCGGAGAGCGATTTTCATCATCTGTACGCACGCTTCAGCAGCGACCGCAGACGAAGGTTTCCGAAGCTGTTTAAAACGCTATCGCAGCTAAAGCAATACTATGATGGTGTTTGCACAGATGAGCAGACGCAGCCGGTCCTTCCTACGATCGATACGAATACGCTAAAGGATTTATCGATTGATGAGGCGTGGTTCGTTCGGCAGGTCTCCTACCATTGCACGGACAGCTCGTACACCAAACCGCGGAACATCGCCAAAATGCTGCTTGAAATCAAGTCCGAAAGCAAGCTCATCAATCTGCTCTCTAGTGCGTCGCTAAACGTGCGGCTTTTGCGTGACATTATCGCCGTGGCGTTCGAAAGCATGTTTCACGCATTCCGCACCGATTGCGTACAGTTTAATCCGCATCTAAACTACCTGAAGGTACATCCGATGCTAAAGGTGGCGCTCATCGTGCTGATGCGGAAGCTTAACGAAACGCAACAGAAGCCGCAGGAGGTAGTGGCAATGCGCCACTGTGCCGAATCGGTGATCTGCTTTCTCGATCACCTGAAGCGGCTGGAGCACCTGTGCCTGTTCTACATCGAAAGCAAGTTTATCGATCGGTTTGTGAAGGAGCATCTGCTAAAATCGAACTTTTTCGAAACGCTGCTCACGTTCGGAAGCGTTTGTGCGCGTGCCCTGGAGCGGGAACCGCCGGGCAATGTGACGCACGTTGAGCTGTACCTGCGGTGTATCGGCACGATCGTTCATCAGCGATACCTTTGGAATGAGTTGAATCAAAACGATCGGTACCGTACCGATGTGGAGCACTACATCAAAGTCATTTACCAGTTCATAGAGCGTTCCCTGCTAGACGGTCAGCATTTCGCACGGCGGCAGTTACCTGCCGTGTTTGAAAGCTTTCTAACCGAGCAAGGCAGTGCGATGGAGGTTTACCTTAAAGCGATCATCATTGCTGAGTTTGTGTCCGATGCGGACGGGATGGCAAAGAGCCTTAAGCTGAGTGGCAATATGAGTGCGCTGCTCGAATCGATCTCTGTACCGCTATTGAAGTTGGATCGGTTTTATCCCTACGCACTGACACCGTACGAACTATACGATTGCTACACAACGCTCGACGCACTGGACAGTGGCCATCCGAAACTACCGGCTGTGCCGATCGAGCATCTGTACGATGTTGAACTGTTGGAAATGTTTTTGAAAAGGTACGTTAGAAACTAATTTCACGCTTTCAGTTCAATCTAGTTAATTGTCTATCCGTTTCAGGGCGAACGTGTTCGGGTTCTCGTCTCGCCAGCAATTCGAGGAGCTGTTTATGTCGTTGATGGTGTTGCTCAACCGCACGGAGGATCCCATCTTCGTGAGCTTGGTAGAGCAGCGGGAAATTAAAAACATGTGCCTGCGGGCTGTAATGACGTTGCTGTTGTCGTGCTACCGATATCCATGGATCGGGTTCCGCGAGGGCAAGTTCCATCATACGACACGCAATCCCAAGATCAAGTGTGACACTATAGGGTAAGCGAACTTTAGGCCTTCCAGGTGTTACCAGCATATACCTTTTCTGAATGTTTTTGTTTGATTTTCATAGACTTAAAAAGCTACACAACGTGCAGCTGTTTATACCGCTGAGTAATGTGTTTTATCAGCCCAACCTGGAGCGGCGATTGCTCATCACCGGTACGGACGATTTGTACACCCTGGACGATAGCAGCATCGGTACGGTGCAGTTCGATCAGAACCAACTTTCGTTAGAATATTTCTGGGAGCTGATAGAGCGCACGGCCGCTGATAACACACTGCCAGTGGAAGCATTGGTTGTACGCAACAAGCGACATTTTGTGGAGAAAATTAACATCGATAGCACTAGCTGCATGCAATTGATCTACGACGTGCTGAAGCAATTGATCGAAGACGATCCAGCACTGGTGTTGCCGCATTTGGTGCGGTTCTGTGAGCTCGTCGAGAATCGGGAGCAAGTCTATAGCCTAAATCAGCTGCTGCTGAAGCTACAGGAGCGCGTTCCGATGGAGGATACACTGTCGCAACAGGTTGGTTTTGTGGAAAACATTAACAGTGAAACATGGACAAGAGAGAACTCGAAAAACATTCTACGTGAAGGTTTTTCTCATAAGAAGCTTTGCGTATTAAGTTGACTATTAACAGATCAGTAAATGGACTTTTTTTATTCGGTAGTAACGGCCAGACCGTATTGCTTAAAAGGAATTATTCGCAAATGAAATATTAAATGACCATTTGACAGCATACAATCTGTCACCAAATATTGGCGCTACATTTTCACGGACGTAAGGGAAGAAGAATTGGTGTGTTGGTTTGACATGTGACAAGGTCGGAGTGTGCAAATAGAATTATCGGTGATGACGGATTATTTGGTTCAAGCTATACAATTCTGTCTTATAAAAGTTACTCATGTACGAAACAGCGGTTCTTCAAGAAAATTCTACCATGACAAGGATTCTCTCACACACGAGTTTCTCATATCCCAGGTTTCACTGTAATTCTTCTCATGAAAACAAATTCTTTATTTACTTTTTCACGTTTAAAAACAGCACATCATCTATCTATTGTGCCGGTTGGCGGCCATCCTCGTACCGACGATGGCGGAGCTAACACACCTGTGCACCATCATTCCGACGTATCTGAAAAGCACCCAGCTGTACATCCGCAATGCGACGCTACACGGTTTGATCTGTTTGCTCGAGTGTCTGGTCAAAACCAACTCCTCGATCGGTGCCATGAACGACGAGCTGCAGCTGCTGCGAAATGTGACCGTAAACTATATCGTAAAGCACGGCATCATCGAGGAAAGCTCGGGCGCTTTTAGCGATCTTCATACGAAGCTGGTGTGGACGTTGAACTTTTACCTGATCGAGCACACGTCTCGGTTCGTGGCGGACTGTAACCTCTTGTCGAACAGCATCATTTCCGCCAACAACATCCTGAAGCGTACCAACAATTTGGAAATTTATCTTTGCATTCTCAACGTAAGTAGCGAGCTTCACTTTGTGGACCGTATTGAAATTCACCTCCTGTTTTTCTTTCCACTCCAAAAGGGGCTAGAACGTTTAATCATCACCGATCGCGTTTCCCGCACGCTGCACGAAAAGATCGAAAAGCTTGCGATCGATCTAGTAAAGATCGACAACGAGATGTTTTCCCTGTCGGCGCTGAAGCTGCTGGTGACGTGCATATATCGCAGCTGCAACGAGCAGCTCGAAAGCACGGAACGCTGCAACGGCATCGTGCAGGACGAGCCGGACATTATAGTGCAGCAGATCGACAAGATTGAAATATTGTTTGCAAAAATACGCACCACCACCCCACTCGGTGCGAAAGTGTTTGGCGATGTGCTGTGCCAGCTGATACGCGATCTGCTGCCACCGAACGAAATCCTTACGAAGGTGTTTAAGGAGCTAATGCTGAACCAACCGAACCCGGACATTATTGCGGGCGTCACGTATCAGCTGTTCCGGTCGGCGATCGATGCCTCCTACTTGCCGTTGCTGCAGGAATGGTTGCTCTGCTCGCTGCCGAACTTTCTCTCCTTTCCCCAGGTGAACAAATCCGTCTGGTGCTTGACGGTGATCTTCCTGTCGGCTTCGCTCAATCAGCACCTGATCAAGCTGCTGCCGGAGGTACTGTCGCTGCCATCGTACCAGCAGCTAAACGAGCGCGAAATGAATACGTTCATCATTTCGGCCAAAGATTTCTACGCACGCCTTGACGCGAACGGCAGCCAGCGGACGAAATTTAAGGAAATCTTCCGTCAGCACGATTCCTTCGTATTCCAGCGCTTGGTGCAGTGCTTGTAAATTGTGATGGTTTCTGTTAGTTGTTTGCTAGTGATTGACTAAGTTAGGAACTATTTTAGAGTCAATGATAACGATCGGTTTTTTGATGCTATAGGCCTTTAAAGTTTATTTGTGTTTTGTTTTCGTTTCTGGTTTATATGTATTGCACAATAGATAGATTTGTTAAAATGTTGTCTGTATTTAGTTTCGCGTTGAGAGCTCCGTACGCTTATGCTAGTATAATGCTAAATCACATTCGAATAAAACTATATTATTATTCCTTCACTCCTACGCCTGTGTTGAAGTACTATTTTTGTCGAAAGGGTGGACTCATTGTCTCATTTAAACAATGTTTCTTAGTTATGTGGTATAGTTCGCTGTTTAGTATAGGTGGAGAAAAACGAAATGCGTAACATGCCGTGTTGGGGAAAAATTGGGAAAAAAGAAATTTCTTTTCTTTTTTGAACCATGATAAAAGAAAGAAAAAAAAACATGGAACTTATCAAAAAAACATCTTCCCAATAACCATTTTAGCTTAATTGGGACATACTGCAAAAGCATGCCGTTTGTTTTCTAACTTATCATACAGCTTAGGTTTTTATTGAAAACGAAAATTGATGGAAGAGTTTCTTTATCATGTTCAATTAAACTCACTAAAGTACTCACAACACCAGTCAATCAAACAGCAGCAGTAAAGTTTCACACGATTTTTAAGATAACGAAAACACCCGAAGAGACAATTCGCCTTAGCCTAATGCTCATCCTATTCGAACTTTGTCTATTACTTTGGATTTCTTTTTGTATTTTTTATGGTTTCGATAAAGTACACATTTCACGCCTCGCTTTCGTGATAAAGAGGATTCATTACAATGGTCCCACAAATAACGGTTAGTGTTAATGGTGCAAACGGTGCGCTGGCTTACAGTGTTCGCAAGCGACCGGTGCCTGCGGGCAGGAGATAAGGACTAATTCCATTTCACGCACGATTGCTCACGACCCTCACCCCCCTTCCCCTACTCGACGCTATTGTAAAAACGTCTGTACGACGTCGGCTCACTGCTGGCAAGGGGTAAGGCGGACTGCTTGATGGAGCTGCCGGAGAGAAGTGCGGTGCCTCTACAGCCTCCCACACTAGCGCAGGCGAGCAATGCCACGTACAGTATGTTTAGCACACCGAGGGCACGCAATACGGTGGCAAAGCCTACGACGGGCACTAGCTCACCGCCAACAATCGGTGCGAGTGAGTAAGCCACACTGACGGCAATCTGTTGAATCGCGTACACCGCACCGTAACCGTGCTGGCCGCCCGGTTCTTCCGGGCTGAACGCACCCTGCTCGAAATGAGCTGTAGCGTCCTCCCCGCCCAGCTGAGCGTCGACCAGCGTCGCGAGCAGAGGGACCAGGGCCGCATCGACCACCCCAATCCCCAGTCCCAGTCCGAGATGGGGCAGCAAAAGACCCGCGACCGTGTTGGCGAAGGGAAGCAGAATGCACGAGCTGCCGACGAGGAGCAGGGCCACGATGGAGACGCGTATTTGGCCGAACCGGTACGCGACCGAGCCGAAAAAGTTCGTCCCCAGCCAGTACCCGATCGAGTCCGGTATGAAGACGGTGCCGAGCTGCCACTTCTTGGGATGCAGCTGACTGATCATCCAGATCGGTAGGCACGGTTCCAGGATGGCCATGGCGGAGGTGGAGATCCAGACGCCCCCGACAACGACCAGGATGAGCGGGCTGGTAAGGAGAGGCCACCACGTGGCCCGTCTCTCGCCCGTGGTGGTCGAACCCTGGGGATTCGCGTACGAGCGACAGGAACTCAGATCGAGCTGGAAGTACTGTAGCACGAGATTGGCGCCACACAGTACGGCCAGCACGTGGAACGGGGCCGCCTTGCCGGCCATCTCGTACGCGATGCCCCCGAACGGGTAGCCGACCAGCACACCGACCGCCATCGCACCGAGCACCGTGCCCATCACCTTCGACCGGCGGTCCGGTTCGGTGTAGAGCTGCGCCACCAGGCTCATCCCGCACACGCCAATGCAGGCCGATCCAAGCCCGTGGATGGCACGGGCCACGAACAGCGAGGTGTAGGACGTGCCGAAGCCAAAGATGAGCGACGCGAGCAGCAGATTGAGCGTGCCGAACGTGATCGGGATGCAGTAGCCGAAGCGTGCGGTTCCGCTGCCCACGAGCGGGTTGGCCACCAGCTGGACGAGCGCCTTCACCCCGAGCAGGATGCCGATGGAACCGTTCTCCTGCTCAATCGTGCGATCGGCGAGTGGGCTGGTGGGTTGCAGGACGACCACCGCTTCCCCTACCGCACCGATGAGCTTGGGGACGTAATGCAGGCTGAAGTTTTTGTATATGACGCTGGCCGGTACATTCGCGTGAAACTGCACCAGATAGTCCGGGAGAATCGGCACTGTAAATTGAATAAAAAAAACAGGTTTCACACTATGTAGGAAAAACACTTACAACCAGACACCTGCCTATCACTGTGAGCAGCATGTTGTCGAGAAAAAGGGACATGTACACAACCATCGCCACCATCATCCGTCCCTGGCGCCTCTCGGTGCAATCCATCGGCAACATATTGTAGCAGATGGGGCAGTTTGTTTTATTTTTGTGTATTAAAATCCACCAATCACCAATACCACGCTTCGCCACTTCTGAAATGCGCTCCAACAAACGGCTGGCAGCTAGCAGCGCTTCACGTCACCAGCACTTCACGTGTGTTACGACGGATGCGACGATTGATAATTTGCAACGGCAACGGGTGCAAACCGGATGGATCGATGTAACCGGTCGACAGTCGGCTCCTGCTGCTGTTCAACAAGTGTGTGAACAATGTGCAGCGCGTCTCGAGTTTGCTGCCATCCGACTGCACGCACCTTCTTGCGTTTGAGTGCGCGGGTTTTCGGTTTCTCTCGGGGCAGCGAGAGCGAGTACCTTTGTGTTACGTGAGAGTGAGGGTATGAGCGCGTGAGAGTCGTTTGGTAACGATGGCAACGGAAATGCAGGGAGTGTAACCAGAAGCCAACGTATATTCGTATTGTTTTTTAGTTTTATTTTAATTTTGAATTTGGAATTAAATTTTAGTTTTTAAGGTAAATAATAATCATATTGAAAATACTTCAAAGATGTAGATTAACTGAACGTGAAGGAAATAATGTAATGATTCAAGATTACACTTTTAAAATAACAATATATCATTTAAAAACTATTTACTAACATTTTTGAAAAGTAAAGCATAATTTTCGTAAAAAAAAAAATAAAAAAAAACTTCAAATAAAATAAACAAGCAACAGCACCTGTGGTATGGAGACGCCCAGTACTTTCGGGTTATTGCATGATCATTCTATTTTCAGTTATTTAATATTCATTCATTTTAATGTTTAATTAAACGAGTTGTTCTGAGGGTTTGCTAAGCTATTGTTGACAAATGCAGAAAAGCAATTTGTGATAATGTGGTGTGATTGCTGATGTAATACCCGTGGCAAACAAATATTTTAGCTGGTGGGTCAAAATAACCGCTTTGTATAATCAAGTTATTCTGTTACTAGTACTGTAACTCTCTCTTCTTGGCCCGCTCATTGCTGAGCACGTCTACGTGACTGTACTGTACTGTACTGTAACCTTGTTACTAAATCTGGGTTTTTCCCGCCGTACGACAATCCTTCCTTTGGCACTGATTTGTACATAGATAAGAGCAACGGTATGGTTATTAGCTGTATGGTTTTTAGCTTAAGTCGTTCACAATGATATAATCTGAGTGTTCGATACAAGTTCGATATAGCTTCGGGCCTTGTTACAGCATTGCACCGTTTATCACTTAGAGCACCGAACCAGCCCGTGCGGGTTGTGGATCATTTTATAAAAAAAGTATTGTCAATTTATTAATTAGTTTAGTTTTTTTTCAGATATGCTTATTGATGAGGATAATTGTTGAACTGTTTAAATATCGTGCGGCAATTTAAGTGGAATAACACGGTAAGAGCATCATCAAACCATCATTAACCTCAGCCTTGTGGCGGTCCTCGTATTGCTTAAAAAACATGTTAATATTATTTGATTTACACAATAAAAAAAATTAAGAAAATCTGTTCAAAAATATGTTGACAGTCTGGATGGCTTATTTAGGTGCTGGTAATCGCTCATGCGTTGCGTTTTCTAAAAACTGTCAAATTCCAGTTGACCTTCTGAATAGCTTACATGCAGTATTGAAACACCGAGGTGCTAAAATACTGCTTTATATTCACAGTAGTCGATGAACAGCTTATATATTGGTTTCGGAAAAAAATCACGTTTAGAAAAGCTCTTATTACCAAAAAAAAAAAAACAGATGATAAATATCCAAATTGAGCGCATTGAAAACGCAACGTACTGTGTCGAGCGATTACCATCCTAGCGCGTGGACGTGCGTGCGGAAGGCAGTCGCATGAGCGACCAGTGCATTATGGACGGTCCCCTAGTATCATTTTTTATTTATAAGCTCCATTGTAAGAGACCAGGCGCCTCCATAATAAAAAAAACATGAAATCAGGTTAAAGCACACAGTAATGTTTGAGATAATTTGACATCTTTTCATTCTAACAATGTGTAAAACTATGAGTCCTTCACTTCACTCACTCGATGTAAGGCCACACAGGCGAAGAACGTTTTGCCCTTGCCCGGCGCCGGCGCGTCCTCTTCAACGCTACGCGCGCCTTCTGATGGCGGTAGTAAACTATTTCGCCGAAGAACACCAACACAGCCACCCCGTTCATCACCAGGTAGACGAAGAACACGATGCGCATGTTGAACAGGTTCACCCGCTTGGCCGGCGGTACATCGCGCAGCGTCTTGTTGCGATTTTCGGCAATCTGCAGCAGCACGCCCTTGTGCCGGATGAGCGACAGCTGAAAGTTCACTATCCCATTCTCGAGACAGTACATCGTGAGCCGGCGGATCGTGGGAAAGAGGGGCGAGTTCTTCGGCAGTGCCATCGCCGTCAGATACTCGATGAACGGTTCGTGTATGAAGTGCACCTTGCTCTGCTTCCGCACCGTGTCGAAGTAGCGCGATCGTACAACCTCGACAAAGTACTCGATGATCGGTACCGCGGACGTGCGATTGTCTGCCACCTCCGGGATGATGCTGATGTTCGACGGCGCCCACTGCACGTCCAGCCGGGCCGCGATCCGGCCCCGCACATCGCTACCGTTCCACACCTTGCCGCGTATCGCGTTGCCAAACGTCACGATCGCCTTCAGGTTGAGGTCCGTTTCGACCAGCTCCTCGAGCGTTTGTATGTTGCGCAGCTTCCCGTCGTCCTGATTTAGCTGGATGATCGTGATGCCCTGCCAGGCGGAGTAGGCCACGATGCTGTAGAACATCAGCCCCATCAGCACCAGCCGGTGTCGGGTGTTCCGCGGCAAAGGGACGCTGCACGCAAACACAATCGCCAGTATGCGAAACGTTTCCTTTGCGTACGCTCGGGCTGAAAATCCGCGACGCATCACTAGCGGGAGCAGGGGGGGCAGGAGTAGGGCCAGCGCAAAGTTGGTGGAGTACATTTGCAGCGAGAAGGCGTGAAAGAAGACGACCTTGTACCGATCGCGAAAGTAGTTGAACGGGACCACGAACACCAGCCGAATGGGGCAGAGAAAGTGCACGTACTGCAGGTTCCGCATGGGGTGTGGCAAGATGGAGCGCGAGTTGGCCGCCAGGTCGATGGTGTTGTGCTCGAGCATCTGCAGCGCACCGCCGATGCTGCCGTTCGATGAGATGAAACCGACCGACTCTTGGTAGTTGAGCTGGATGTAGTCGATCGTAAAGTTCATTCGTTGGCGCATAATTTCCACCATTTCACCGTCCAGGTACTGATAGCTTTTGCATGAAGGAAGGGGCGCATAAGAGAAAGATCATCACGGTATGAGAAAGGGTAATAAACAACTGGAAAAAGACTGGTATGAATTGGACTTTTAAACATTTGATGGAGATACAGTATTACTCATACTAAATTGAGAACATCTTTTTCCACTTTACAGCATTTTTTCTCATAGATTATAGAAGAGCATAAAAAACATAGTAATTAGTTGTCAGTGAATATTCTATTTGTTCACATTATTCGATGTGTTCTTCATTCTAGCACTTTCTCCAGACGAGACTGAAATCAGGATCATTGACGAGTTGGTTGCTCATCGAAGTTCTCTTTCCTTCCAAGTCCTTCAAAAATGCTCAAATCGTTACACACCTTCAACAAAGCTTTAATGATTTCCGAAGACATTTTTAACTTAACTTAAGCTCTTTTTCTTTGGAATATCTTCAAGCTGCTGTGGCGAAATCAATTTGTCTGCGAATGAATCTTATACAGGATAGATGGGGAAAAGTTTCTCACAAGAACACATGACAATCGGATGCTCCGCCTTGCACACGTTTGATCGATCCAGTCGTAGAGCTTTGCTCCGGTTGGTTATTAAGGGGCATTGTACTCGTGCACTGAACTTTGAATTTCAGTCAACTTTGGTTTCCACTTCAATCATCTCGAATACTACCTTCGGCGCGAAATGCCATTGATTTGTAGTCATATTTAAACAGTTGGAGCCCCTCTATTGGTTACACACATAATGCACAGAAGTGTAAATATCGCAAAACCCAAAAACAAACTCTAAAAACATTCGCAAGTCTCACCTACCGACGAATCGTCCCGTTCGAGTAGTAAACAGCCTTGGACATCAACTCGACATCGGTGATTGCTACCTTCAGCTGGTAGTGATGCAGGTTGGTAATACGCTCATGGGTGAACTGCTCCACCTCCCGGTTGAACTGCGTCACATCGTCCATCGTGCGCAGATGGTAGCAAAACATGTTCCGCTCGTCCAGCATCTCGTCCCGCCCGGTCAGGTAGGGATTGAACAGGCACACCAGTATCGTTCGATAGTCGATCCGGCTCAGTATCAGCAGGTCCAGCATCTTGTACCGTGTCCAGGCGGCACGGAAGAACTGCAGCATGTCGTATTTGGCGATGCCACGGACAAGCAGTATCAGCCGCGCGACCGGATTGCGAAATGCAATCGCCGGCAGGACCTGTTCCAGCACCATCGAAACGTTCGCCTCACAGTGGACCGCTTCCCAGCGCGGGTACGGGTCCAGGTTGTAGCCATAGTGCGGATCGTTCCGATCCCGCTCGACCGACCGGAAGTAGTTGTCGGCCGTGTACAGCTTGTAGGAAGCCTGCAGCTCGCTGACACGGTGACACTTAATCGCCTCAATGATTGCATTATCCACCGCGTCGTCCCCGATGATGGTCGTTAGCGTTTGGTAGCCCGTCAGAAACTTGTTCATCATGGACTCGTACATCAGGAACGCTGGCGCATAGCAGCGGGTGGTGGTCGCTTTCACCACTATCTTGGCACTGCAGAACTGTGACACGAGGCGGAGCATTAGAAGCGACACGATGGTCAACTGCATTTTACACGATTATCCACGTCCAGCCACGGCAAAACCCACTGAAACGACCCGTTGCTAATCGAGCCGTATTTATACCGTGCCCCGGAAGCTTTCCTTGCTGAACAAATCCATCGGACGGATTTTACAATGGTGGCAAACAATTGATTGTGATGCTTATCGGGGACTAAATGAAAGGCCTCTGCATTCCTTCACGCACGCACACACCGTTTAGATTTTCGTAAAATAGAACGAAAATTGCCACCATTAATGTTGCATGGCACCGGAACGTCGTATTAGCCGCAACAGGTACGGTGTAATTGGACGATTATCGCTTCAGCATGTTTGCCTAAGTAGTAACTATAGAACGGACATTACAATGTGCCGCGTTCCCGTTGCGGTGCTACTTGCCATATCAGCACAATGAAAACAATGTAAGCTTTAAATTCTGCTTAACATAGGTTGTACCTACTTACACTTCTTTGTGATATTTTTTACTTCTCATCGGGTCAGGGGTAAAATAATAAAACAAAAAATTTCAAAATAAATGACTAGAAGAAGAAGCTCTTCTGCCCCAGTACATTGTTCTAGCTCGATTTACTCATTCCTGTGGGTGTTCATTGACTCTTAAGTACTACACCAGACTAACCAGAAGCGGCTATTGCATTTTCTATCTCGTCAAATTTTAAATCTTAAGAACCAAATACATATTACTTATATGGTGGAGTGCCGTTTATTAAAGCTCTGTGGGACTCAAGCATGACCGGGTGTACGAAAAACGAGGATAAAAGGTAAGTTTGTCCTTATAACACATTTTGCCATAACCAATACGGCCTGGCCGTTACTTCAGACTTATAAAAAAAAACACATTTTCCTTTGTTGTCAAGAGTTATTTGAATAATGAAATCTTAGTATTGATTGCCAAAGCCCAGTTTAATCCCAGTAAGGTTTTATTTTGAACGGCATCTGAATGGCTTTAATTTTGAATGGCGCTCCACCAAAAAGCATCGGACAGGTTATGGAACATTGATGGTTAGATTTGAAGCCCATGGCTAG
>KB671522.1:17847-57773 GCA_000349105.1 Anopheles epiroticus | reverse complement strand
CCGAGTTTCCTGGAAACGGATTGGCGACCTGGCCATGTCTTGCAGACGTGCTCGATAATGAGCGGGCCAAGAAGAGAGAGAGAGAGAGAGAGAGAGATAATCAGAGCAGCATAGCGGTGATGAGATCTGCCGGTGATAGGAACAGAACGAAACACTCGTGACAATGTTGTAACGGATTTCATAAAAAACGATGTGTAGGCTGTTTCTATATTCGCCCCAGCAATCAGATGGTGGGCGATGGTCCGACGAAAATGAAAACATAGTAACCGATGGTAATTCACATAAAAATGGAAAGGATGCACCTACGAATTGGTGTACAGTACCGCCGAAGTTCACGAAAAGTGTTGTAGATCATAACAACCTCGGTAGCAAAAGTTTAATAAGTCACCACTTTCCGCTTCTTGGGACTAAAAACTTCCAACACAAGTACTCTGGTACGCATGTCCTGTGGAATTAATTTTTCTTTTTACTCAATTTTACTCGGCAATGTTGTATAAAACACCAGTCATATGATATGGGACAATTTTAATCTATACTTTATTCATTTTTTAGGGCATATTCCTCACCCATACACTGTTCTGTGCCAAAGAAACACATTTAAAAACACTTTACAGCTGCAACCACCAATGAATCGTAACATAGAATATGTGTATATATTTATATAGGTATGTATATTTTGATAGTATAATTTGCACATTGACTATATAAAAAAAAATAACAGCAAAACAATCTCTCTGAAACGGTTGAAAGTCGGTTACCCTGCCGCGTACGTTACACATTCGCTTCCTCGATGCTACAAACATACTTTTTGCCTCTGTGTGTGTATGTGGAATCCAACATGTATTGTGAATGCTAAGACTGCTGAAGTTATTCAAACCAAGTGTACAAATCACCGTATTGAATATTTGTCTTTAAAAAACTATCCCTCACAGCTATTGATAAAGATTTTCGTTTGAGCTTTTGGTGTCCGTTACACATACCACCAACACATATGCACACACACACACACAAACACTGCTTCACTTGCTCACGCACACGTACATCGAGCAAATTTAGGAGAAGTAGAAGCGTTAGGCATTTTTTTCTCGCACGTAATCGTACCATGCTGACATTAACATTCCAACAGTTTTCCGTGCATGTATGCGCCATGAATAGCTTTACTTGTGCTTGTTAAGTTTTAGTATAAACATAATTTTCTTTTTGCAACAAAATCAAACTATCTCTTCCCTATTTCATGATGAAGCATTCATTGGGGCTTCGTGCGATAGTGAAGCCAGCGGGTTTTCACTTTCCTTTACATAGCCTTTATTAATATGCCTCATTATTTACTTAGTATCTCACAACAAATCAGGTAATGTAGTACGAGACCGTTGGCGGTCAGCAATGAGAGTTTGAATAACAGTCAGTTAGCCACAGTTAAAGTGTATATCCACGGACGACGATCGCACGCACGATCAAATTAGCGATAGTCGTGATGCAGGTTGATAACGCTTTTGAAGAGCCCTTTAACTATCTAATCGCTTCTGCTCACTTGGCAACCCGTTTCGCACCACCACTACTCACCAACAACCCCTCCCCCCCAAAAACGCACACATATGTAAATAACTACGAAACGTTGGGTTTGAAATGAATGAAACAAAACTCCCTGGCGCGCGCGGCGTAAGTAGAAGGGTTTTTAACAACAATCGTGTATTTGAAGCAATAGTTTAGTTTTTCATTACATGCAAAAACAAAGTGAACGCGCGTTTCGACCGGACACGGCCGTAAATGACGAAGAAACGAACGCAAAATAGTAACAAATAAATACTAACACCCGGATACAAGTGAATGATAATGATAATGACGATGACGGTTTTCTCTCTCTCTCTATCTCTCTATCTCTCTAACATAACGAAACAAAGAAAAAACGGCACCAACCCCTGGGAGAGCAATGTGAATGTGAGTTTTCGTCTGTTCAGTACGATCCCCACGATCCTATCTCTCTCTCTCTCTCTCTCTTTCTCTTTCTCTTGCTCTCTTCTTTCGTATGCCCTTTATGCTTATGCTTATGCTGCTGAATATACTTTGATGTACGTTGAGTTACGATTTAAAGTTTTGCTCGATTGCACAATTGCACAGAACTGTCCGTAAAAGGGTTATGCTAATCTCTCCCTCTCTCTCTCTCTCTCTCTCTTTCTCTGCAGCTCTCGCTTGTGGGTTCGGTATTCCCTGCTATAAATTATTGCGGCCATTGCGGGCGGCTTACCCTGCCCTTGTCTGCCCCTTTTCTCTTCCTACCGAAGCAGGACCTGATTTGTGTTTTACCGTACCGTGCGCGTTGCCCGCAAAAAAACAGCAAACAACTAGAGAATGAAACACCTGAGCTCACCAAATGAGGTTTCTGCATCAGCTAACCACTAGAGCGCGTATTGAGTAGCATAACGCCTTACACGTCCTGCTCGCTTCGCCGGACGACGCCCCTGCTGTACCGTTTGTCGTGCGGTGGTTGAACTGTGTCTTGTTGGCAGCTGCTGCCAGGATATCTAATAAACGCTTACACGATACTGAGTGCCTTACATCTAGCAATAATGTGTAGCTGTATATATTTATATGTATGTTTAAGTTATGTTTTTTGTATTCTGATTGGACGGAGCGTGCAGAACACGCCCATCGAAACTTTACATCCTCTTTTTTGTTTACCATTATTGTTGTATGTATAAATTATGCTTCAAGCCACAGCGTTCTGCGGTGACGATGCCTTTACTGTGTGCGTGTATGTAGGTCCGAAGCCACACACCGAAGCTTTTACCTATGCTTTCGACCCGGCTTTTCCGCGGGCACACTAACAAATAATCAACAATGATAACACGGGCGGGCGCGCGCTTGCAAGTTACTGTGCTAAACTGTGTGTGAGGCATGCATGCAACTCGCCCATCAACACACCCCACCCGAAACACAGTCACGCGCATGCAAAGAAGAAACAAAAAGCGTGTTAATAAATAAACCCCTGAAGTGTTGAGATGAATGATGCTAAACACACAAGAAATTACATGTAGTAGGATGATAGTGAATCTAAAGGAAGTTGATTGTTCTGACCATCAGCCGATCAAAAGTAGAGAACAAAACTATAAACATAAAAATACACGAGAGACTATAAAAAGAAGAAGAAGAAAAAAAAACAGACAAAAGCGACACAACAATACTACAGCTAAATACTATTCAACCAGTCGTACGGGTGCTGTCATCCCAATAGTTCCTTCCTTCAACACCCACCATCACAAGCTACTCACGATTGACGCATATTTAACAACAAAATAAATTCCCCTATGTTAGCCTTTGCAGTGCGATTACATGTTCTTTTCTTATCGTCTGAAGCGATCCCGTTCGCAGCTGCCGCAACGTTGCAGGACCTGCGGGGGGGGGGGGGGGGTTCTGTTGCGATCGAGTTAACTACAGTGCTAGTGTTAATATTATTGTAATTACTATCATTATTATCAGGCAATGATCGTTCATGCAGCGTTCCTTTCCTTTTCTCCCAACCACACACACATACACGCACACGCACAAACACACACACACAGAGCAAATAAATAAGTTAGCTTACACGTTACATACTTTTACCCTTGTTACAGGTCCCTATCTACAGTCGCACCGTTCACGCCCAGCCCTCATGCCCTATCACGCCCTTCGGTTTTGTTCCTCGCTCTCTCCTTCTCTCTCTCTCTCTCTCTCTCTCTCTCTTCCCTCTGTGTACCCGTTCCGCCATGGTCTCTGACAACAGTAGCAGCAGCAGTAGCAGCCCCTCGTGCCGCACGCTTAGCTGACGTTCTTGCACAGATTCAGGCTACCCGTTTGGTTGTTGGTCGTGAGACATTCGTCGCTCTGCTTTAATACTATATTTGGCTCGAGTATGGAATGTTTGATCGTTTTGCCATTGCCGGTCGTTATCACGCCCTGATCGTGCTGCCCGTAGTAGTCGTCCTCGTTGTTGTTGTTGTTGTTGTTGTGGTGGTGGGCGGTGTTGGCGTTGGCCGCGTTCAGTGAGTTATTATTGTCCTGGTCCACCTCCATGCCCTCGTCCTCGTCATCGTACTGTGGTTCGGATTTGATGTTCTGCAGCAGCACGGGCGTCTGATGGCCATGCTGCTGTTGTTGCTGCTGCTGCTGCTGCTGCTGCTGCTGTTGCTCATCGTCCGTGCTGGTGCCACCGTTCGTGGGCGTGCCGGGAGGGTTCAGAGCGGCGGCTGCGGCGGCTGCCGCTGCTGCTGCTGCCGCCGCTGCCACGGCCGTCGGCGACCCGATCGGGCTGCCACCGTTGTTGAGGCGCAGGTTGAGCGCGTTCGCAGCGGCCGCCGCCTGTATCACATCCTCGATGCCGAGCTTGCGCTTTTCCGCCCGCATCTCCTGCTCGTACTGCTGCACCAGCTTGCGCTTGGAGTAGTACTTCTGGTACTTTTGCGTGTCGAGCATCTTTTTGCTGGCGTACGGGGACAGCGGCCCGTTTGCGTTGCCATTGCTGGCGAGGTTTCCATTGTTGTTGTTGTTGGCGCTGCTGTTGTTGTTGTTCGCGTTGCTTGCGTTGTTGTTGAGATAGTCTTCGTTCAGTACGACTGCGGCAGCCGCATGCTTCGCCTTCATCAGCTCCTTGAAGTTGTTGCGATGGTGCTGGAACTGTTGCTGTTGATGGGCGACGGCGGCAGCAACGGCGGCGGCCTGCTGCTGAGCGGCAGCGGCTGCTGCTGCTTGTTGCTGCTGCTGTTGCTGCTGTTGCTGCTGTTGCTGCTGCTGCTGCTGCTGCTGCTGTTGCTGATGCTGCTGCTGAGCTTGGGCGTGGGCCTGCTGCTGGGCAACCTGCAGCAGCTGCTGACGTTGGTGGGCAAGCTTTTGCTGTTGCTGCTGCTGCTGTTGCTGCTGATGATGCAGCTGTTGCTGTTGCTGCTGGTGCTGCTGTTGCTGCTGCTGGTGGTACAATCGCTGCTGCTCTTGCAACCGCAGGGCATGCTGGTGTTGCTGCTGCTGGTAATCCCGCTCCTCCGAGTCGTTAGTGCTCTACGCATCAGCCAAAGCCACCATGGGGAGAGCGAGAGCGAGAAGAATGGAAACAGAAAGAAAAAAAAAAACAATTATATCCGGGGAACAATGGCAAAAAGGTTCATCATCTGTTACCCGCCCGATATGCGTACTACACTTTCTCCTGCTTTTCTCAAGCGATCCCTCGCAATATCGCAAAGAATGGCGGCCGAAAGCATAACTTAACGTTCAAACAGCATAAGCTGGCTAGCAGTCATCTTCCAAAAACCGAATCCGAGCCCCAAAAACCGAATGCCACGTAAATGATACCCACCGAAACAAACAAACAAACAACTCAAAGCGCAGAAGCTGTTGTATCAGGTTCCGAATCGAATTTCACCATGCACAAGCACACACACACACACGCCGGCAAGAGTGCGCCAAGCACTCTCATTTTCATTCCCAACGCGTTACACCCGAGGACGGTTCGATGACTTTACCCAGACCCCGTTCCACAAAACCTTCCCAAAAATAGGAAGAGAAAGCTAATGCTAGCACGTCGCGTCGCGTTAGACAGTCAAAACTGTCCCAAAAATATACTCAGACAGCGAGATAGAGAGAGCGAGAGAGAGAAAGAGAGAGATAGAAAAAGTATCAAAACATCGCGTAGGAAATCCCAACCGCAAAATAATAAAACGAACGACTTCAACGCCGGCGCGTACGCGCGGGCAACGAACCTACCTCGCCGTGCAGTCCCTTCACCTGTAGCGCTTCGGCCACCTTCAGGAAGTTGGGCAGGTCCTCGTACTTTACGTTAACCTATTTGCAAGAAAAAAGAATTTATTAATTTGTGTGCTTGACTAGAAAAACCTCCCGTTGTCCACCATACCTGTCCACTGTACATGAAGTCCAGCAGCCCGGCCATATGGTGACTGTTGACGTCGGTCATGAACAGTATCGGATGCTGGGACGGGTGCTCGAGGAAGATCTTCTGGAAGTACGGGCTGCACACGGACAGGACGAGCTTGTGCGCCTTGAAGATCTTGCCGCCGGCGGCAATCGTCACGTCCACCATCTGGCCGTCCCGCTGCAGACTGTGGAACCCTTTGCACATGTTGCCGTGGAATCCGCGCCACGATAGGAGGTACTGCGAAAAGGCGAGAAAAGAACAACGATTTATAGATCAGTACTGTGACATTTAGCCTTTCTGGTGAGCGTGAGCATGGATGAAATGTTTTTCGTTGCCGGTTACATCATACTGCCCGTAAGCCCATTCCCGCAAGCAGTTCTAGTCTAGGTTAATTTGTGTTGTACATTTGTTGGTACCTAAAGACTTGCAACCTGATTCTGTTCCCTCCTTTTTTCCCGTAACTTTCGCCGCACAACGCGTAAAGATCGCGCCGATTATTGCAGCATACGCACTGTATGGCCAAAAATAAGTGCAACTCTTGAAACCTGTTCTTCCAAAATTAACTTCTCCTCTCGGCGGATGCACCACGACGTGCTTCGTTCGAAAAATAGCCCAACAAACACCTACCCTCCCCCGCCCTTTTCCCCCCGCTCGCGTGTGCGTCGCGTAGGGCAAGCCCCGAGAGGGCAGAAGAAGGGGTTTCGAGTGAGTGGTTTCTGAATGAAGCAAGGAAAGAAGAAGGAAACAACACAAAAACAGCGCAGCCAGCTACAAAAGGGAAAGAGGCACCAGGGGTGGTTCGAAATGGCACAACCGAAACTAGCAACCGGTTACGGCACCGAACAAAAAAATACCAAAAATCCTCCCCAACCGCAAATGACCTCGCGCATTGTGGGGTAAGGAGCGGGAGGGAGGGTGAGTGGCGGGCGGCGGATGAGAGAGATGAAAGCCTCCGAAACATGCCATTCGGGGGGAGGTTTGTTTTTTTTTTTTTTTTTTGGTGCTTAGTTTGTAACTCTCTCTCTTTCCTTCTCTCTGCCTCCCTCGCTCTCATACATACACAAGCATCTTAACTGTTAATTCGTGCCGGTGTGTGTGTGGCGGAAGGGGGGCAAGCGGTGGGTCCAAGCTCCCGAAAGAAGGCAAAAGTTCGAAAAATCTTAATTTATTTATATGTTGCTCAATGCATAAGAGCGTCTTGGCCCAGTGGCTGCTGCTTGAGACGCACGAGACGTTCGCGATCGTTAGCTGAACGAAAGGTTGAAGGCACCGCACCGGGTGAAGCCCCATCCGTTCGAAATATTCTTTTTGTTTTTCTTGTCCCGAAGCCGCGCATCACACCGCTTGACCGTTGTGATACAGAGAAATCGGAACAGTGAATTGCGATGTAAAGGACCTCTGAAAGCGAGAGTGCTCTCCGTACCATCTTCAAACACACCGTGAGCTTTCGTAACCGTGAGCACACACGCATTGCGTGACGATGACGATCGTCAGGCCCGATCGGGCGGGGCAACGTCAGCTTCTAAACCCCGTTGCTGGTCGCTCGACAGGTGTGCCCATGCCAATTCCGTCCGTCGGGGTGGCACACACAACAGCACCCTTCCTTCCCCCCTTTAAATCAACACATTTGTCAACGGAAAGCAAAAGCGGTCCATTCATCACTCATCAGTTTTTCGTTTGCATTCCGCACGACAGACACACTCACACGCACACAGTGCCTTTCCTCGCGTCCCGCAAATCAATGCTTGTGCGCGCGTTCCGGAATTGCGGGGCGCGTTTCCAGGTCGAAAGTGAAAGTTGTCAACTCGAGGGCGGACGTCGAAATAGAACCGGAAAACGAAACATCGCACCGTCAATCCGGACGATCCTCGAGTCAGTCGGTTTGGGGTGGTCTTTCTGCTCGTTGCTCACTCCAAACAGCTCCATGCCCCTCCGATCCAGCCGGGGCTCACCGATAAAGGTGTGAATTTGTTCCCCCATCCCATCAGTATGTGTGTAGCCTGAAGAGAATTCACCCCAGAAAGAGGTTTTGCGAGATACTGCGCAACTATCGCGACGAAGGGTCCCAAACCGCCGAATTGCCGAAATGGGCCACCCGAAACTTGCCAACAAATAAAAGCCTTACACACACAATGCCCCGAAAACGACCTTTTCGCAATCATCCCAGCGGTTACCTCTGGTTGTGTTACCTTCCGAAGGTCTTGCTCATGCGCATGTGCTGGGCGAGTCTGCAGGACCGATCGAATGCCAAGAGAGCACACTTCGGCTCGGTAGTAGTCCATCTCTTTTTTCGGTGTTGTTTTGGTTTTGGGTACAATGTGTTGCAGAGCCGCAAAAGTTCGTCGACTCCGTGACGGATGAGATGACGGCACATGACTCGGTCGGACGGTCGGTGGAACGTGCGTTACCGCGCGATCGCAGCCTCACCCCCGGTGGAGGCGCCCCGACACAGCACCAACCAGCCTCAAAATAAAAACAAAACACGACCAAAAATACCTCCCCTTCCACGTTGCCCTACCGACTTGCGCTCACTTGCCAAACTCGGTGTAGGAAAATTCGGCTAGAAGTCCGTAAAGCAAAAGGCTGCTAACCACCGAACCGCACTCCGCGGCGCAATTCCGGATGGTTGGCACTTGCACTTGGTTGCTTCTTTTCCCCCTCAAGCAAGGGGGGTGAGGGGTAGGTTGTTGCGGTTGATCTCCACCAGCGAGCGTTAAGATGTCGTAACGCCAGCGGTAACACACAAAAACTGTTTTGATTCATTTTGTTTTTGAGACGCCCGGTTCAATGGCCGTTCACGAGCAAGAGCAAGACGTAAGCCCTTAAATGCTTTCTCTCACACTTCACCACTCCCCCCCCCTTCCCTCCAAAAACATTAGGAAACAATGGGCAAACGCCGGGATTTCGAAAGTCCAAAAAGCGGGAAGAGCGTCCAGTCAAAACGGTTCAACAAAAAGTGACAAAAGTTTTTGGATGAAAAAGTGAAATCTATTCTAATTTAAAATGCAAAACTGGCCACACTGCTAGCAGCGTCGATTGTAATCCTGTTCGAGGGCTCGTGTCCCCGACGGGATCGACATTCCGAACGGCGCCATTTTAAAAAACCTGCAAACACCACCTTGCATATCCAAAAACCGATCGGGCTTCTAATTATATAAACAATACCTATGCAGTTTACTTGTGATCTTGGGCGCACGGTGCCCCATGTACTCCCCGAGCCATACACTTGTTCCTAGATACACACATACACACAGGGCTTGAGAAGGGGCAAACGACCCACCAAACGCGTAAAACGCGGGGCGGAATAGAAGAAGAGCATACACGGCGAGCGAAAAAAAAAAGTGAAAGTTACCGAAAACTAAAAATCTCCCTCCCCGCCCGCCCAAAAATAAACGAACGATCGATTTCCAGTACCGGTTACGGTGGCTAGGGAATTTGCAGAGGCGGGTGGGGAAAGGAAGGGAAGAGGGGGGGGGGGAGAGGGGAGTCACAATTTTGGAGTGTTAGATCAAAATAAAGATCGTTTGCTAGACGCACACATTGGACCGCATTTTTGGTAGGATGATGACGGTTGCGGCGATCGCGTCGGATGATCTTAGCGTTAGCTTTCCACCCATCGCCCTCGTAACGGTTTCTAGTTTGTGGGTCTTGCTGGTTTCGTTGTTGTGATGTTTCTTCCATTGTGCAGCCTATGTGTGTGTTGCGAACGGTGAGATCGCAAACCGAACCTCACCTGTGGTGTAGAGCGCATTAAGGGAGCGCACTGGCCACCGTACATGCAAGCGCTCCCGAAGCGTTATCCACTCGTAGCGTTAGTGTGTTTGTATTCACCGTAACGGGTGGGGTAACACCCTGCCCACAACGCATTAGAAGCACGTGGGGACGGACCGGAGGACGCTGGTGTGGTGACGGTTGTTGCATAACCGTTCTCTTCACAGTCCCACGGCTCCACCGCTCCTTCCGCCGCGACCGAACTCTACCTCTTCCAATTTATTCTGCATGGACATTATCAACAACAACAGAGATGGACACACACTCACACACTCTTTGCGGACTTTGAACCTGCCAAACGGTTTTTTTTGGGGTGAGGGATGAGGGGAGAGGGAAAGGGGAGGTCAGGGTGTTGTCGCAGCAATATCAACATGGGCGAACCCGCCCGAAGCCGGTTAGAGCAACGCGACGGGTCAGGGTTGTTTAAACACTTTTACCAGAAAGTTGCCACGGATGCACCGTTTGTCCATTCTTTCGAGGACTTTCTTTTGTAAGGACCCGTCGAAAAGAAAGCAAGCAAAAGCTCCGTGGCGTGTTGCGCACCGGCAAGCTACACGGAACGCCATTTGACGACGTTCGCTTGCAGCAAAGCACTTAAGAAGTGTGTCACGTACACGGCCGCTGGCAGGTGAAAGCGAAAGCCGCTATCACTATCGTCCGCTCGGCTCAGAACACGGGCCTGGGAAGGCGAGGAGACGGTGGAGGCCTCGCCGTCTAAGCGCTGAAAAGCATCGAAGCTATTAATAAACCGTTTCGTTTGTCATGATGGCGACGGCTCATAATCGGCGCGTACGATCCATCCGAAACGGAATTTTCGGTGAGTTTTGTTGATTATGTAAATGAGCATCCACTCCTCACCCTAACCCAGCAGAATCGGAATGGGTTAGGCGAAAGGGAAATTTTTTAAAGCTCCCTTTTCACCAGTGTCCAGTTTTGAGAAGCTAATGCGAAGCGAGGTGGGGTAGTTTACTGGGTGTCGTCCGTTTTCTCGAGTCATGCAGCATTAGATGTTAGCTAATTTCATCATTCTGTTATCGCGCGTATCTCAACGCTTGCCGGGTTCCCGAGATGACCGGCCAATATTTCACTTTTCTCAACATTATTTGCTACACATCCAATATGATTTTTGATACGTCAACAGGGATAGGAAGTTTTTAAGAAATTTTAATATTATAATTAGTTCAAACGAAAAGACCGTTCCTTCACTATTGGCTTTTGAAAAAAAAGGTTTTAAGAAATTATATTACCCTCTAGCAAAGTGTGCCCGTATCATTGTGGCTTACACTGGCAGATCCTAATCAAATGTTGTGAAATAAACAGACGTTTGTTGATCGTTTATTAATTTAAAAAATCATATTTGATGTCGTTGAATATCTATTACAGGTGAGTAAAAATTAGCGTTAACTTTCAAAATGAATTGAAATTGCATCTAACTTCACGCTAGTGTATAATTATGATTAATGTCCCCTGGTTTTGAAAACTTAATCGTTATTTTAATTGATCCAGAATTCGGGATATGAAAGACCTGTACTGTTTTGACCCTGGTGACGTGCCAGGGATTAGATAAGAGGGATTGGATAGTGTAGGAAAATATGTTTGAAAAGCAAAATATTGAACCTCGCTAGAAGCGCATCTCGGAAGCCTCAAACTATGCTACACGCGTCGGAAAACGATTTGTTAAACCCTGCACTAACATTCCAGCGAGAAACTGGGAGTCCTCGATCATACGACCGAGCCAGCCTCGTATTCGATTGTGTTTGTGTGTGCCGCGAAAAGTGCCGCGCAAAAGTGGTGTGACGCAAGCACTGGATCCTGAAAGCGGTTACCCCTCGAACGGGCACCTATCAAAACACAATAATCATTCCCATCTAAACTAACACACTGGGGGGAGGGGGGATAGGGGGGGTGAGGATGGGTGTACCAGGCGCTGGTGAGATTCTGCACGCTTATATGGCATTCTCAAGGCCCAGCCCGGGTGCGAAAGCATCGCCGCACCAATGGCGCAATCGGTGCTGCGCGCAGAATATAATGCCTTCCCCTGCCCCACCAAACCTCAAAACGGCAAACATTTTCGGCAATAGGAGCTGAAGGAGAAGGTGTTGATTGTGTAGTCGCAGACCCGACGTCATGCGGTGTACAACCCCGCTCACATGCGTGTTCTGCAGGCAGGCAAAGTTTTTGGAAAGTCGTTTGCCGAAAAGCTGCTTCTCCTTCTACCCTACGCCAGCGCTTACGCAAGTGGACAATGGCACACTGCCGAGCCAACAGATACGGGTACGGATGGAAGGCCACGAAGCCCTCGATCGGTGCACATGTCACATCCTTTTAGGGGATCGATCATCCATCGTCTAATCCGCAGCATGCAGTGACATCGATTGGATATCATTTAGTAAAGTGCAACCGCTCTAATGACGTTAAATGTTTTTGATCTTGTCTGGACTTCAAACTCCAACATTCTACAAGATACTCCAACAAGATCAGATGAAAGAGGTTCTTGCGGAAGTGATCCTTACCTGATCGATGTTGTGATGCTCGTTCATCTGGTGGAGCAGCTTCTGGTTGAGGCTCTTCAGATGGTTGCTGCCACCCTCGTACAGGCTGCTCCGCTCCGCATAGTCGTCGTAGTCCGTGTCCCGGTCGGTACTGCTCAGCGCGCTGCTGTTGCTGTGCAGCGCACCGTTCGTGTGGCTGGCCGCTGCCAACAGGGCACTGAAGTCCGCCGCCGGCCCATTGGACAGCTTGCGTAGCTCCGGCCCGTTTGTGGGCGGTCCGCCGCTCATGTGGCTGGTCGGGCTGCTGTTCAGGCTGCTCGGTTCGTCCCGGGCCGAGCCACTGCTGCTAGTGCTGCTGGTCGTGCTGAGCGAGCTGACGCCACTCGTCGTCGTCAGGTGGCTGCCTCCGCCCGGGCTGAGGTTGAGCGATTCCATCAGCTTGTGTTTGCTCTCCAGCGTCGCATTACCGTTGTGACCGTTCGGACTGCCAGCGCTGTTGTTGTTGTTGTTGTTGCTGTTGTTGTTGCCGTTGTTGTTGGGCGAATTATTGTTGGCATTGCTGTTGTTGCTGTTCACACCATTATTGCCGTTGCCACTGCTGCTGTCTTTATTGTTATTGTTGCTGTTGTTGTTGTTGTTGTTGTTGTTGTGGTGATCCTTGTTGTTATTGTTCTTCTCCTTGCGGCCACCGCCGCCACCTCCACCACCACCGCCACCTCCGCTGCCGGCACGCGTAATTTCCTGAATTTGGCTCAGCACAATCTCGCGCTTGAACTGGTCGAACTTCGACTCGCCGTGCTCGTCCCCGATGATGTCCGAGATGTCCAGCATGCTGCCCCCGCTGTGGCCGTGGCTCGCGATAAGCTCGTTCTTGATCTTGTGTTGACTAGCGGCGTTGGCGGCGGCGGCCGAAGCGGCAGCGGCCGCGGCAATCGCTGCCGCCGCCGTCGAGTTCATGATCTCGTCGTCGAACTGCGCATCGTCCAGCGTGTCCGAGTCGAAGCGCTTGGTCGAGGAAAAGAGGCGCAGGGTCGGATCGTTCACCTGATCGCTAAAGTACACGTCCATCAGGTTAAAGAAGGGCCACTCGCGGCGCTTCGGCTCCTCGGACATTTTGATCGCCTGCAAAGAAAAAAGGGTAGAAAAAAGGGAAAAGGTTAACATTATTACTCGGCTTAGCAAAGCGGGACTAGATCCCCGGTATCCCAAGCGCAATTTTCCCGTGACCTCTAACACACAAGATGCTCTCTGCCTGGGCAGGAAACGCCCGCTCGGCAGCTCAGTACAGACATCTATTCTCATCCATCACCAATCTAGGCGAACGGGCACGGGTGTTCCCATTCTTTCCCATGCCCGTTTTCTGGCAGCGGCGGCATACCTTCGCGCCGAACCCACTCGAGCCGCACAGTCGGTCAAGCAACGGCACACGGTACAACGGTGCACACGGCAGAAGATTACCCAGCGCCGGTGACCCAGTTCCCGAGTTGTTCCGGCCCCGTTGGCGAAAGCAACGGGGCTCCCAAACCACCATCCAAGCGAGAAGTGCACGCGCAAGAGTGAGAAGATCCGGCAACCGGGAGCGGTAAGAATCTCCCGTTCTCGTTCCCCCGTACAACCGATCCGGCAGCTGAATTCTCAGATCGTACCTAACGGTTGAGCTAGACGAAAGCATAACGACGTACAGTGCACGGTGCTCACTTGCCGAACGAGTTGGTGTGCTTGAGAGCAGTGATGCTGATGCCCCGAGATCGTACAAGAACTCCCCACCGGTCCGACCTACTTTGTAGCCCATTCCGGAATGTGCCCGTGTACTCGTTCTATATGTGGCCTCTTCTTCTCCCCTCTACTCCATTCGGCTTCCAGGGCTAGAAAGGTTGGCCGAAAGCAAGACAATGAGAAAAAGGCCAATCGACGAACCGGCGGAAGATCGACCATCCTCCCCCCCCCCCTCCCCTAGTTGCCTACTGCATGCTTCTAAGCAGAGCACGGAGAACCCAATCTAAGCCGTCCCGGTTTAATCCCTAGCGTCGACCATCTCTTGCTCCAACCGTATTTATGGTGGGAAATTGGGTCATACTTTGGGCCGCGGAAAGAATACGCCTGTGTGCTTGAGAACGTTCCAACCGTGAGGTGGAAATGGGCGAGAAAGCACGGCTGAGATGAAACTGGGTCGATTACGGGAAAGAGCGTCCGATGGTTAATTTTTGGGCTGCTCTCTCACTTGCATGGGAGGTTATTTGGCGCTTGTTGGGCTTCTTGAGGGCTTCAGCTTCGAACCCAAAAATTAAGTCTTTTGCGGGCACGCACTGTGAGCGTTTGAGTCGCGAAGAAAAGCTCAATTTCGGCTCGTCCGAAGCTATAGCTGACCCAGTTTCGGAGGCTGTAAAGGCTCTATTTACTTTTAGTTCTATATAAGCTCCACTTTGCTAGTGCCTGTTCGGCCGATGTCCGTTAAGAAACACACTTAACAGTTGCGCTCGTAGCATGCTTAACAAGCGTGAAGACAACACAAACCCACTCGGTGGAGAATTGTAGCGCACATCCGGGCAGTCATCGCGACACAGCGCCATTGCCCAACACGCACGGTCGCGTGATTTCCTGCGCACAACCTTTATCACCCGTACTCATCGGTCGTTGGCGATCTTTTGCTTTTATACTTGTGGTCCGCTGACACCATCTTGCCGCCGCGTTTAAGGCTCGCAATTCCGTGCATTCCTTTTCGCGGACAACGGCAGCAGTGGCTCGTGACCAGCGAACCGGTCAGCATACAAGTGTTTTTTTTGTTTTGTTTTTGATGATTTTTTGGGCCAGCAGCCGAAAAAATCTTCCAATCGAAACGAAAACCTCATGAAAATGTATCATGTTTATGCTAGAAATTTTGGGTAATCAACGGTGCGCGAGCACCACACAACACACACACACTCACGCTTACAGAGATCGATCGCCAGAAAAGGCAGCAAAAAGGTAACATTGATTGCCATCCGGGCGCCTCTATAACGTCTTGGACGAACCATTTGCATCGGGGAGCATCGTAGAATCAAGGCAAGCAATTCCCAAATTTCACACCTATTCATCTCCAAAACATCCAAAGGGAGAGTCTTGAGCCCCCCACGGAGAAAGAAGGGCAGCGGTCAGGGTGTGTGTGTGTGTGAGCACCCTGACCGTCTGCAATCCCAAATCCAGCACTCCAGCATCGCCGCCAGCAGTTCGAGCATCGTTCCATCGCTGGAGCCGAGTGAAAGTGGTGCGCCAAGCTCTCGTTATGGGTGAGCTGCATTTTTGGTTCACCAAGCACGGCAGGGTAGCAGCAGTAGATATGGTATTTTCGGAAACAAGAACGCACCGTTAAGCACCGCATCCCAGCACCGGGTGGACCAGTTAGCGCACCGTGCGGACTTGGTGGGTACCGGTGCATGATAAAAAGCATGATTAACGATTCTGACTGGCAGCCCGTTTGCCGGTGGAGCTAGTGTTTTCGTCCCATTCACAGCGGACCCAAGAAAGCATGAAACAAAAGAAAGCTAACCCATCTCGGAACAGATAAACCACTCGCGGATGGTGCAGACCTGCTGGAATTGGAAAGTTCCGGCCGTGCTTCTGTCGGGCGGTTACATGCTGGCGGGCTGGTAACCATCTTTTCTGCCACCGGAGCTGGAAGATGTCACCAGCTTCTAGGCTCTCTGGGGTGCACCAGAGTACACCTCAAAGATACACCAGAGACGCGTCCACAGGCATGGGAACTCATTTGTTGCACGGGCATCGATCACCAATGTAGGCTGTTGTCACTTTGCGCGCCCTAGACTTGGTGGCGGAAAGTGAAACTACGTCTTTAACACTTTCTAATCAATCGATACCACCCAGCCAGCCGCCCCTGTCTCGTCTGTCCCGTGTGTTCGGGGTGTTTGGAGAAAGTGCCAACCAAGAGGGACAAAGAAAAGTCTACCCCTGCCCCAGTGCCCCCCTCCATTAGCTCCCTGGCACGAACACGTTGAGAGACATCCGTCCGATCCGATCGGTATGCCGCCCGGGCAGCTGATTGATGTTTGGCGACATGCGCATATCATAAATGTCACATGCGGTGCGGAACGGTCAATTATTAACAGTACACACAACAACAAAAACATTTATGTTTCTTGTTGTCACAAAGATTTATGGCAATCGAGTTCGGTTGGATTTTTTGGAAAGGATTATGAGCAATAATGATGATTTGTGGTTAATATTTCAACATGATGAATTTTATAATCAGCCCCAGTAGCTGCGTCTATTTTACTGCCTTTACTGGGTTATAAAATAAAAGTTATGCTTTTCCAAAATTTAACGGAAACAAGTGAGAAGAAACGATGAGGGAACAGGTCCACGTCTTGGCAGTACCGTTCTTCTCAAATATGGGTCACCCCATAGAGGAAGTGTTGGTGTAGTGTGTATGAAGATGATGCTTCTCATTCCCAGAAACATGCATCAGCTGAAGAGAGAGAGAGAGAGAGAGAGTGAGAGAGAGAGAGAGAGAAAAAGAGAGAGAGAACGGCAGATGGAAGGGAAAAAAGCACTCATCCCCATCACTCGATCACATCTCTCATCTCACGGATGTTCTAAGCTTCAATCACTCGAAACGCATGAAATCCCGCCTTCCTTCCCTTCGGTTAGAAATAGTGCTCCACCACCGAGTAGGAGCTCCGTTACCTGGCCGCCTTCCGAGCGTACCCGGCGAAGGCCAACACATACCTTCCCGGCTTGGCGCACTTGGCCGAGCAAAGTCAAGGTTTTCCCTAAAAGGGAGCGGCGGTAGCCTAGCGAAGAGGCACACTGGCGAGATGTAGTAGAACGCACCACAGATAGGGGTCGCCTGTTAATAGTAGCGGAAGAAGGTGTAAAAGGGAGAGAGAGAGAGAGAGCGAGAGACAGAGCGCGTCTGGAATGGGGTTGCTTCGCGGCACCGGACAAGAATGAAGAATGAAGAGAACAAAACAGAACGCGCGAAAGTAGGTTAAGCGTAAAAGCTAACGGTTCTTAACCGGTCCGATGCGTAAGCGGGTCTTCCCTTCGATCGCCGAGCGACTTTGTCTGCCGCGAAGTAGGCGGAGAGCGAGAGCGAGAGAGAACTCGCACTGCTTGAGAGAATCGCTCGATCTTCGGTGAGAATGAAACCACGCGCGAAGCGTGAAGAATGAGAACCGGCATGGAAAGCTTTCTCCATTTTAAAGCTTTCTAGAGAACGCAAGAGAGAACCACAGCACGGCACGGGATGTTGGGAGAGGGTGATTGCGTGGAAAGTGGGTGGTAAGTTGATCCGGGTAAGCGGAAACCAATTGGCTTATTTTTTGTCTCGTTCTCGGGGAGGCGCGCCATACCCAGCGGTGCCGTGCGCTGCCCCGTCGTAGTGACGGTGCCTTCTCACCGAAAAACGTGGCCCACCGCGTCTAACGGGCTTGTACGGGATCACATCATCCCAGATCCATCCCAGATAGAGCGTGCGTGTGTTTTGCACTGTTTTTCCAAGGTGTTGCGTGCTTCCGTGCGATGCACCTAACGTGTCGCGCACTTGCCACAATTTCCCACCATCTAGCTATTTTGAGAAAATTGCCCATTTCATTCAACACTCTTTTCAGCACTCTTTCTCCCGCAAAGAAAAAATAGACGAGTGGTTTTGTTACAAGATGTACCTGACCCTCAGCTAGCCCTACAAGAGCAAACAAAGCGTGTGAGCGTTTTAAAGTTTTTGGTTTGAAGATTTTTTACAAAAACTTTCGCCAAAAAAAACGCCACTTTTCGGTACGGACACATGCACCCTTGAACGCACGCAGTTTCGGGATGTTTTGGTTTACCGGAAAGGCAAAACACCTCACCGGGCTGTTTTGTAACTGCAAGGGTCAAATGCCCGAAAACCAACGGGCCAGTCAAAAAATTTTGGACACTTTAACTCGCTCAAGGTCTCCAAACAAAGCTGAAGTTGAATGGGGTAAGAGAATCGCGTGACAAAACAAAAAAGAACTTGTCAGTCGCACGATATGCCCGCTGGTCTAACGAGAGTAGGCAAAACAATACTGTAGGGTTGCGTCCATGCCATTTTTTTTATTAAAATAATTCAACACTCATCACTAAACGATAACAGTTTGGGGCTGCATCGTGATGGAAAGCCTTTCAAGCCAAAGCCGGGTGGCCCTCACGGAATTGCTATGGTTTTGCACCGCGGCAGACGAAAGAGGCAAACTTTCACGACGCTTGGGTGAGAAAATACCTCTTTTTTCCAAAAATGTATGCTATTTGCTGTTGCCTGCAAACGTACACATACACATTACACGATGAATTGCGAAAAAGCTAAATAACTGATCAAATCAAACGAAATGAAATTCGAAGGGGGGCCCAGAACCGAGTGGAAAATCGTCTACATCCATTTCGAGGCAGCGCACTGCTGTTGATGTTGATGATTATGTTGATTCAGCTAGCCCTCACCGCATCACTGATGGGCCATTTGGCCATTAGGTGTAGTAGAAAAAAACAAACCAGGAAGCAGCTGCAGTTTATTGTGATTTTTCTGCCAGCTTTCATCACAGGTCGAAAACAGCGATCAGCTCAGCAGCATCACTCGCCACTGCTCACCAGTTTGTCTGCCTTCAAAATGGCTTTCCATCATCGGTGCATGCGTGATGTGTGAAAGATAAACAAGATATCATTAGAAAGGCCAATAACAAAATATCACTACCGGAACTATGTTGGCCACAAAACACGCGAACGAAAGGGAGAACCTTTTACCGTAATGCTTCACAGTGCACTATGGACAGTTTATCACAAAAGTTGTGATAAAAGTATTTTATAGAGTTTCATGCTGTTACTCGTTTTATAAAAAAATCAATACATCCTTATCAACAACAAAAAACAGCTAATGGTACAAATGAGCTGATAAAAAAATGTTGTGATAGTGTTGCAAAAAAATAGAAAAAATAAGGTTCAAATTCTCTCAAATAAGGTTCAAAACACAACTCTTAAATAAGGGTCGATGGTAAAAAAACAACAATGTTGATAAGACTTTGCTTAATAATTCAACGAGAAAAGCAAACTTTCATCCCAGCAAGTGCCCATTGTGCAAATTGTGCTATCGCTTTCCTATTCCTCCTTCGCAGATGTGATACGTCCACTCGCAGCATAGGTAGAACTTCGAAGCTGTAGCGCATATAGAACCGTCGCCATGCCCTCCTCGGCGTTGATGTTCCCGATAGTGGCGTTCTGATAAGTGTACCTGAATCGTCAATTAACATGCGGCTTCCCTACCGGGCTCCCGGGCCGGTGGTTGTTTCGTTTGCGAAAATAGCTAGACCGGCACGATCTGGTCACCGATTTCGGCGAACGCATTTTCAGGTGCGGGAGGTTTTTAACAATCTGCAAACACATCTTGTCACTATCTTGTCCGGGTTCACGGTGTAAGTGATCTGTGGTGTAACATGATAAACACACTCGCACACCTTCCGATATTTCTGCAAGCTTTCGTTGGCCAACCGGGGAGGGATGGGGAAGGAAGGGTGAACCTTCATAGCAATGCTCCCGCTAATAATTTGGCTTCTTTTTTCTAGTTTGAAAACGCCTCACATTAAACAGCACATTAGGCAGCTGCCGGAAGCAATCCCAGCCGCAATGAGCAGCTTCTGGGGGAGCGTAAGCTACGAGCTTCGGCCACCAGCAAAAAACTAGGTTGCAGGCATTACGGCTTCGTTTAGGGCTCGGGCGGTGCTGCCTGCGCTGCTTGCGTGCTCCGATATCCGTTCCAAAAACGATCTGACAAACGCAAACGAAGCAAGCGGGAGTGCTGAAGCAAGGTAACCCAGAAACATGGGTGGTTTGTGAGCCAAGACGGAAACCCCGTAATCAGTGGAGCTGAAGGTGCAGCAGCTTCTTCTAATAACAAATGCCTTTTCCTGACGATCGCTAAACGTACTATCAGCGTGTAACGCAGCAACATCTGTTAGGCTTGCCTCATTCACAAAGCCCAAACACTCTTTTCGATTGTTGGAAGCAAGCTCACGGTGGTAGAAAGCGTCGAATTCCAGCACGGCAAAATGATGTATTGTTTGGAGTGTCGTCACCCGCACGAGATAATCCTCAGCATCGACCAAAAGCTGGGGAACGTTGTAGACCACACTCCACACTCGCCCACATGTTGCACGGGTTGACCCAAGCCCCCTTTGGGCTAAGCTATTTTACATTTCCTCTCGGCGTATGATCGCCTACGCAAACCCAAAAACAAAATGCGTTCGGGTAATGTCGCTTATTCTGCTATCTGCATCTTTAGCACTCGCTGGGACGCTGGGCATGGAAAAGCTCGATCGTCGCTTACTTCGCTCCCCATTAATTCTACCACGCCGAGAGGATGCTCACCGGTCGCACAAGACGAACGGCTGGCGGCTGGTGGAATGGTGAGAATCCGTTACTTTAGAACAGGCTTCCTGGAACGGGCACATCGTTGTTGCGGCTGCTGCTGCTGCTGCTTGAACTGTCCGTTTGACCTACTCTCGTAACGCTTGGGCACACCAGCCATCGCCACCGGTGAGAGTCGACCGGTAAATCCAACCCCAAGAACAGACGCTAACGTGTGCGAACGGCACAGGAAGCTGTCCAGCGAGTGACGTCCAGCTAGAACTGGACCGAAAGGGGTCTCTTTCTTTCTTTCTACCGTTTCGCAATTGCGGCTCTTTAGCGCGCCTTAGCGCAAACTTTGCAACTCCGGACCACGTGTTCAGCGGAGCACGTGATTTTTGCTAGACGTGAACCACCGTTAGAACTATACACAAGCCCGCTGGAAACGGTGTGGCGAGTGGAGAGCACAGTGCGATGGGTCTGGATGACCGAACCGGGCCCGAAACGCACCCGGGATCCAGTTATCTACCCTTGTGCACCACATACGGACAGCGCGCTGCAGCCCGGCTACACTTGATCGCGCACGCGGCTTAAACGGTATCGCTGGACCGGCCGGACCCGCTAGACCCACCGGTTGGGTCTCGCGGTGGCTGACAACAGGGGGAATTCTTGGCGTTTGCTGCCACCTTGTACGGTGGGCCGAGCAGCGTTAAGAATGTTTCTTTTCGGATTACATTCGTTCTTCCGATGACACGCCTCGATGGAGCTGGCCCTGGTCGGGGGCAGAGATTTTCGCACGAACGTAATCGAACCGTGGCGTATCGAACGGTACCGGGCCGGACAGATTCGGAACGGCATACTCGGCGGGCACTGTTCGGTAGGCAGTGATGCTTTTAAAGACGGCAATAAAACTACGTACGCCTGTTACGGAGGGGGAGAGCTTACATTATAGAGCAAAATACAGTTTTTTTTACTGCTGTAGGTTTGCGATGAAAAGAACATAGCTTTATTCCGCTCCACACCCACCGCCCTTACTGCTGCTGCTGCGCACGAAAGCTCATCAGCATGCCCTAGAATCATGATGAATTACAAAGGGGGGCTAGGGCTTTCGCCGGTAAAACCACGACCAGAGCGCTCATTTGGTGAGGCAACGGCAAGGAAAAAGAGCCTCTCCCATCGATGGGAAACAGCATCTAAGCTGAGCTGGTACCAACGGCAAAAATAACTACACAAAAAAAAAAAACCGGAGAAGAAAAACGATCAGAGCGAACACATAAAAACGGCTGCCCCGCTCCGCTCAGCTCCGCAACGGATTAATTCTGCGCTTTCTCTCCCGCCCGACATCGACCTTTACGATCTTTTCACCCAGTTTCCCGACCATCCTCTGGTGTGCACCTCCAACCCCATTCCTCTCCCTCTCTGAGATGATCTTTTCAAGTCTTTTGCGCGCGCCCAGTCATCCAAGATGGGCGAGATGTTGTCAAACGCAGACCCAAAGGAACGGGCACGCTAGACGCGGTCCCGGCACGATCCACACGGTGTCACACATGAACGTGTGGTGCGCTCAGGAGGTAAATGTTGGCTCATACGCTGCATCGTCTAACCACAGCTCGGAACTAGCCGAAGCGAGGTGCAGATGGAAGATCGAAGCTGGCAGGGAGGGAGCGCATTAAATAGAGAAGAAACAAAACCTTTCTTTTTCTGCTTGCTTTCCTCTGCGGCTTTCTATTTCCACTTGAATTCTTTCCGAGTCGTTTCGAGTACGCCGTGTGTGTGTGTGTTGTGAGGGTTTCTAGTGGCGTTTTCGTTAAGTTTGTACCTATCCTCTCCCGTTGCGGATGCAAAACCGCGAACCACGAGCAGCGGAGCGGTTGATGCTTTCTGTGCTTGAATTCTGTTTAAAGATCATGATCGTACCAGATGCTTGCAGGGTGCGTTAGAGAATTGCTGCAGTGACCATTACCACAAAATGGAACAGCATTAGTGCTGCTTTCGCCCAAGGGAAGGCAGCAGTAGCAGCGGCTCACGATAAAATTAAATGCACTTTAAAATCGTTTAAGCTCAATGCAACGAATTTAATCGTAATACGGATGAACTAAAAGCGCGCTTTACTTCCTTCCAATTCTCACCTTTCCGATCGCTTCCAATTATTATCGTGCGCTCGCGGTGTGCACCAATCATTTAGGTAGGGATGGGGCGTTCATCATAATTGCTAACGCACTCCCGACCCGCCTATCACACACACACACTTCTTCCTTCCTTTCCCTGTCGGCCACGTGTGAAGTGATTAATGAGTCCAATTTCAAGCTCAGCTGCCGATCGGCAAGAAGCGTGCGCCGTGCGTTAGAACTTAGAGGATCGAACTAGATATGGTGGGGGGGGGGGTCTGCAGACGCTAAAGGTACCCCTTAAATAACTGTAGTTCAGTTTCCTGTGGCTGAGCTGAGAAAGATAACCGTGCGCGGGTCGGGCTTACCAATGGGCAAGCTTTATATAATTATTAAAATGCGTGTTCGCCTTCGCTACGCACTTTATTGCTATCGAAGCGGTAGAAGTACAGCTAGGATCTTCGTTCTCGTAGCTCGTGATCGTGGCTGCTCGACCGTAACCGTCCGAAGCTCGCCGTTTGATAGCCTAATAGAAATTCAATTTACAATTTGCAGATCGCCTCAAAGAACGGGCTGCAAAATATGCTGATTCGGTCGGGCAAAGGGTGCCTACAGCAAGCACGCCTCACTTCCTGGTAACCTACTTTTGTGCGCTTCTTGGAATGGAAACAGAAGAAGAGAGCAGAACAGCCTCTCTGGGGAGCTTCTCTACCGGAGCTCTCATCGGCGATCCTCTTGTTTCGCCCCATCTCGTCCCATGCAAAACAGAACGGAAATCCTGAGCAGCAAAAAAATGGCAACGTTCCCCACAAACAGAGAACGTCTAGGAAGATACTGGACGCCCAAGCTTGGGAGGAAGATGGAGAAGAACCCGGATGTACAAGCATCTCCACACAACCTTCATAATCCCGTAAAAAACCGGGGTAGAAAAAGGGCCACTCTCGACCGTTCTTTCGCGGTTGGCTCCCATGGCGATGACGCGGGGAATGGTTTCGATCGATATCTCGCGCCATCCCGCTCGCACTTTCTCTCTATTTTTTTTTCTCGCCCGCTCGGATGGGATCTTTGTCTCGCTTCTGTCTTAAAGCATCTCACCCTACAACCTCCAACAGGGGTAGGGAAAGGGAGGGGGGGGGAGGGAGGGAGGTGCGTTGGATGAATAATAAGCGAAAAGCGAAAGAATACTGCTGCCGGGTACGGCGAGAGCGGGCGCGTGTCGCCGCATGTGTCCCCGTGGTCCCGGCGGTCAACGTGTGCTGGAGCTGGCGCGCGCTGTAGCGCAAAAGTAGGACACGGTACGGCTCAAGTACCGTGGTTACAATTTCTCCACCAACGGCACACCGATCGGCAGCAGGCGAGGACGAGTTGGCGTGAATGTCATGGCGGGCCGTAACCTTCGCGCGCACCTCAAGAAAGGAACCTTTTATTGAAAGGCGGCGAGGCGAGGCAGGTTGCTGTGCAGCACTCAATGTGTCGAGGAATTTCCATTCGCAGGAACGAAGGAATCAGCTCGTGAAAGATCTTGTGTGGAGTGACCAATTCCGAGACCGGTCGCGCATCATCAAGGACTGGCGCGGCGATGATGATGCGCAGTGCGCAATTACAAATGAGCGACAGAGCGGGGTACGTGACAGAGAAAGCTTCAAGTCGTATCTGTTGTCTCGCTGTGTTGTGAAGCGTTTGGTAACTGTGTGCTGAAATATGAGTATATTTTATCTGAAACAAAAGATTTAAATCTTGCTTTTGTGGAATTTCACGTTTCATATACGATATGTGCACAATTTGGCTAGAAATGCAAAACAGGGCGTTTTTTCAGTCTGTAGCTAATTTCAGACGGTAATCAGACGTATGAAAAGAGATGAGTTGTAGCTTTAAATAATTGAAATCCAAACGTTTCAAGATAGAGCCCATTCTCCCAACCGCCCAAAGGCTTAGGGAAAAGGTGACCTTACTGGGAGAAAGAAATGTCTCCCAAACAATATGGATTACTGAGGCCTTATTGTAAAACTGTTTCAAAATGAATTATACAACCATAATTTCATGTTGTCACGGAAAAATATAAGTATAATAAGAGACCTCTGTCAGGACACGTGGATTCTGTAGCTCTATTTTAAGTTTTTTGTGTGAAAGGGCGGCTAACCTCTTCCTTAACTGTTTGTATCTCATTATCCAACAAAACAAATACATTAGATAATGGAAAAAGATCACCACAAAATACCAAAATAATAATGCTAAAGCAATGCCATATTTTAGTTTCAAGATCAATTGCTTTAAAGTATTCATATATCATTGTGGAAAACATTCCATTCTCCACAGATGACTGTATTAGTTTCAGAAGTCATATCCATATTCCCTAAAAGTTGCCAGAACGAGATTGCACATGGATGACAGCTTAATTCTTCTTTAGGAAAACTACTTTTCATAACCATGTTAGAGTCTGGTGCTTGCCTGTCATATTCTTCTTTACTCTAAAAGTTTAATTTAATTTTTTCGCTTTATCCACAGATATGTGTTCATCAAATCCCAGCAGCGTGTTGTACAACTTACCTTGTACTCCTGCAAGAGATTGTTCCATTTTTTGATGATTTTCGAAATCGGTAAAGGCACGCTGAGTTCTCGCTCGACCACACTGCAAAGACATTAAAACAAAAAAAAACAAATCAGACGACGCATGAAGTAGAAAGCACACTAGCATAAAGCAACGATAAATACGCCGCAACCGAGCTGCTGTTGTAAAAACGCGAAACTGCAATGCAAGGAAAACAATCATTCGGATGATACCAAAAACCAAAAAGCACAGAGATGGACAAAGAATTGAAACAGCCGGAGGAAACCCATCGGTAGCGGAGAAGCTTAAAGTCTGAAGCGCATGCGCAAAAACAACGTTGCTGGATGGTGGTGAAGGTTGGGGGGGGGGGGGTTGGAGGTGTGCACACGTGTGGAAAAAGTAGAAAGTGAAACTCTGCACCGACGATCTTCTGCGCATCGACGATCGTTCCCCCCGTTCCCTGCCGTGCTCTGTGGCCCGCGCACGTCGCACACTTGCTCGGCCAGCATGGTCAGTGGCACGCCAATGTTTTCATCACTAATTATCAGTCCGTTCATGCGACTCCCGGCGCGGTGCCAATCGGTAGCATAGTGCCGAGTGCCCGCGTGCTACACGACCGCTGCCCGATTGACACTGCCCATCTGGCAGGCTGCTACTAATAGTACGCGCGTCTCTTCCCTTCCACCGCAAACATTTCCCATTTTCCACCCAGCACTTTGCTAGATAATCTTTTTCCTTTTTCTCCAGCAACCACCACCACCACCCTCCTCCCTCCTCCCATCGTACTGTTTGTGTGTGCGTTTATCTAGCTCGCATGTTGCTGCCGTTGCTGCATTTGATATCGTTCCATAGTTTTAAAGGGGTGCTGAAGCTTCGGCGTTCTCTATCGCGTGTTTTCCATTTTCTAGACTGCCTGCGAATCGAAACCTCTGCACGACCTTGTCGGAATGCCTCGGCCCAAACATAGCTAATGCCCTATCCGTGTGTGTGTATGTGAACAGATCCGGGCATCGCAGTAAAGGCGAGCACTTTCACCAGCGGTCGGATTGGTACCTGGGCTAGGTAGAAGCGACCGACGCGATCCTCCTGCAGGGCACCTTTTTCGCTATCCTCGGCCACCATCATCGACATGTGCTGAGGATGTGTTTGAAATTGATTCGAGAAAATGACCTACCCCCTCCCCCCCCCCTTTAAGCCCTCTGCACCCGAACGAACTTTAATGATGATTGACAAGTGCAAAGTCCGTTGGTTCCGTCCGATAGGCAGGTTGTTGCACGGGCTGCGTTTATGCACGCGGGAGGAGTGAGCTTCGGGCAGATCAAGATGCTCCTGCCATAGAAACAGGGTTTTGTATTTCGTTATTCTTAAACAACCTGGTTTTACAATCTGAACTGCATTTTGATTTCCCCTGGGCCAAACTGTGCAATGCTGAAGAACAATAGCCACGAATAAGACGAATTAAGCAGCATTACACCAGCCAGCGAGACACCATTGATTGGACTTCCAACCCATTTGCATGCAGCATGCGCATACGCATCGCCTGACAGCACTTTGTCAGCTGAAGATCGCGACACCTTTGTGTACTGCGGGCTCCACCCCACGATGCACGGTGCCTTCCCGCCTGACGTTCGAACGTCGAACGCCATCGTCTCGCCTGCTTTGCCCGTTTCGCACATTCCATTTCACCCTGGTACGCTTCTTTTTTTTTCTTCTTCTTTCTGTTGTTAACATAATTCTGCACACCGCATACATGCATACATATGTGCCTGCTGATAGCCGAGCCTGTGGGTGTGTGTGTGTGTGTGCTTGTGGAGCTTTGATGAGAGTGCTTTACTTCTTCATCATCATCCACTTTGAGCTGGGGCTGGCTCTTTGATATGTTGTTTTCTCTCACCTTTCTTTCATCTTCCATCCCGACGGGACGGGGGTTAATACGGTTGTGCTTTTGTTTGCGAATGTGTTTGTTGCAAAATTTCACTTTTATCGCTTTCGGCTTGTGCGTTTTCTTTTTCGGTCTGGGTGGTTTTCCTTTTCTTTGCCACTACACGGGTGCTACTTGACTTTGCATGGTGGTACCTCGCTCGCCCGTGAGACGGAAAGTGAGATTAGAAGGCTCGAAGACGCTTGGCTTGGCAGGCTTTCGGGGAGCCGCATTCTTCCTCTTTTTATGTTTGCGCAAAGGGTTTGTTTGTTTGTTAATTTGGTCATTCCTGCTCGGCCAGGGATGCGCAAACCGATCGCTGCTTTCTTGTGTGACTGATTTGATGAAAGATTGATGATCGGTGTTATGCTGCCCGGTTCGGCTTTTTGAAGAGAGACTTTCTCCCGAAACGAAAACAAAACTCAGTCGATGAAGCGCGATATTGTAGCATTTTCTTTTCCCTCTTTTTATGTACGTGTTTATTTAACACAGGGAGATGCTCTCGAAAAGCAATAATAACTGCAATAGCGCTAGCAAAAATAATATTTAACCAGAAAGTAAAGCGTTATGCTTCGATCTGCCGCAAAAAAAGGCTACTTCCGACATAATTTAGCGCAGCTTTTTTAAGGTGTCTGATAAAACAAGCAAGCCTCCTTTGCTACCGATCACAGACCTGTTCCTGTTTCGAGAAACGAGAGCAGCTTGCGGCGGTAGTAAAAACCTTTCCCAAAGTGTGTACCAGCAACCAGGAAATGGTCAGATTCTTGTAACGCACGCCAAACCCATAAAACCCTTTCTCATTCGCCCGTACGAAATTGTACGTCTCTGCACGCCCAAACAGCACAGACTCCGGGCAGGTTGAAATCCAAACCGCTCAAAAACCCCGAAAGAAAGAAGCGGAGCAAAACCATTAAAACCGCAGCTTGCCCACCCAACCACCACACCCCGGAGCGAGCGACAAGCTCGGCTAGAAGCAGCGGAAGAAAAGTACCAAAAAATCATATAATCTCCGAAAAAACGGAAAACGAAAATCCGTTGCTTATTCGCGTGGCCCCAAAACAAAGCTAAACTAAAGAGAAGAAAAAAAAACACAAGGAAAACGTACGGAAAACGCACGAGCCATCCCTAATTGATCCACGAGCCCTCCGATGCAGAACGGTGGGGACGCGGTGGGGTACGGTGAGGTAACAGAGAGATAGCTCCACGCGGGTGGACAATAGCCGGGCCGGAGCCAAGAAAAAGGTGGTGAAAATGCGATTCCATCAAAATCTCACCGCATGTCCAGCGGATCATATTTTATATTTCGTTTTTTTTTTGGTTTTTGTTTTTCCGCTTGCCTAGCTAATTCTCTTACTTCCGATTCGCTTCCGGCAGTGGTCAAAAGTGCGGTGCGGTGATCTACTTCTCGCGCGGCGGCGTTTGCGGAAGAAGCAGAATAATTAATACCCTTTTGGGCAATAAAGTACAGCAAAAGTGCTACTTTCAGCCGTTCGCTCCCTTTATTTTTTCCCCCTAGCAACAAAGCCGGAGACGACCGATTAACGGATATCTGGTTGCTGGCTAGTTGCAAAACGGTACCAATCCACATCACCCTTAATGACCGGCAATAGCCATTAGTATATACTCTAGCCATTCTGTTACATCAGTGCCGAACTGCTTGTTTGACCCAGTATTGCTTATTCTATCTTATTCCTTCCCACCACCAAAAACAGAAAAATTTCCTCCAATTTGATGAAGCTATACTTACGCCCAGGCATATTTCGATGCGTTACGCTTTCCCGTGAATAGAGGTGACAGCTCGGCGCGCAGACGGATCAGCGTCTTGACCTTATCGGCTTCCCCTGCAGGAGTAGAAGAGAAAAGAGTATTAACACATCTGTTACAGTAAACTAGCTGTTAACGTTTTCTAACTGTATTCACGTTTGCTAAAACCACGACCCAGAATGATGCATGACATACTTGCAAGAATACTTGAACCCATTTGTGCCTGGGGCTAAAAGTGGCAAAATTGGCTCACCGTCTCTTCCGTCGCGCCGGCAGTGGCGAGACGTACGGCAAAGGCAAAACCTGTCCACCCGAAGCCCGCGCCCGGTAGAACGACTTTGCGGACGCACTGCAGAACGAGCCGCATAAGCGGGGAGGGACGGGGGGCACGAGCGGGAATGGTGCACCGTCAAAAACTTTCACCCGAAACCCGGTACCTGAGCTGCACAAGGAAAGCTGGCGCTGGGTGTGACATCGCCAAACCACGGCACGGCACGGGAATGAGGACAGCAGCGGAGGTGGAAGTGCGCTCGTAAAAGACGTAACGAGAACATCCCAAGCACGGAACACGGCCCCTTAGGAGAGAAAGTTTCTTCCAGCCACCAGCAGCGGTAAGGTGGTGAAGAGAACGCGCGCTGCTGCTAAACGAAAGACTTGAGCGCAGGTACAGGCGGCAAGCGACGAAACCGTTTCGCTTCTTCCCTTATCGTGAGGCCGGGCGTAAAGCAGAACAAAGGGCTGGAGCTGAGACATACCACTCACTGGGGAGTGAACGGGTGTGGTCCCAAATTTGGGTTAACCTTCAGTTGGGATGCAACTTGCAAAAACAAAAAATACATGGCTGCACCTGTTTTATCAGGCGCGTAAGCGTCTCTTGCATGACGCGTCGTGTTCAAAACTGTTTCCCATTGCGAGGAAGAAAGGGCTACGAGGCGTCTCCCGGTGTCCGAAGCGATTGGCAAGGGAACAGCAAGGTTGATGAATAATGACACATGTGTTTGCGGATGATGCTGGAGCTGATGACGATTGGGTGGCTTTCTCTTTCACTGTGCGCTGTCACTTTTCGAGCCAGTGGCACAATAGTTTCACCTTCCACATTTTGCCTTTAGAAGCGACGAAACCGCTTCCCAACCTTACCGCTGCTCGTGCCGAACCACTTATCACGCCAACAAGCTTGCAACATCGTCGTGGCGGTGCGCGTTTGGATGAGAATGTTGCGAACGAATCTCAATCGGTTGGTCCATCGATTATCGATAACACCCAAGCGACCGAGCCAAACAATCAAAACGGAATTGATCAGAAATTCGGGCAAGCTTCATGCTACCACCGTGCAATCGTTTGCATACATTCTGCTTCAATGTGGCACGTTCAAAAGCGTATGTGACTAGGCGCTGCTGCGGGTAAGCTCGACGAGATCGCACCACTTGAGTTAGAAAAAAAAGCACCCAGGAAAAATAGAAAGTGTTTCTTAATTTCCCCTTACCCGGCCCCCTAAACCGAACCCTTTGTGGCCGATGCAAGTCGCAGCAGTCGTTGGCATCTCGTCTCCAGCCAAACACACGCGGATTTCGTCTTTCCCACCCAACGTCCGCTCGAGTCCGCCACTCATCCCATCCATCGCAACCGGTTGTATCTCGCTAAGCCGTGCAAAGATCGTAGCAGATCGGAGCCGAGAGCGTATTTGTGAGTCAACCCCACCGCGTGTGTGTGTGTGTATGATGGCATGATGGGCGAAGAATTTTCTCTTTCAACCGAGAAGACTTTCACCGATCGCGGCTTTCGGTATGAGCGTCATCATCATCCACCATCACCATCACCACTTCAGCTTCCTTTTTTTTGTTGCGTTTGCTTCACTGCCAGCATTGCCATTATCACTGCTGCTACACAGATGAGCCACCGCGAAAAGGCTGGGAAAGGGAAGGGGGGGGGGAGAATTTTCACCAGCAGAAAAAGGGTTGGGAACATACGACAAAACCCTTCCCTCTGTTCGCTCGTCGGTAAAAGTGGGGATACATTCTCCGTCGACCTGCATTGCAAAGAACCCGGATCTGAGCTGGTAATAAAATTTACATTTAGCCCAAGGGAGTAATGGTATATAAAAACACGTTGAACTGTTGTTAGAATAAATGTATGTAGGGAAATGTATGGTAGCAGTGTGGTAAAATTAGTTTTCTTATTTCTTTACTTTTAATACGGTAGAAACTAAGTAGTTCATACATTTAGGCAACATTCACCATTGTTTAATTGAATTTGTTGAATAAGGGTAAGGCTGTAAATCTTTTACAAACTGCTCAAACTTAGTTTAACTGTTCTACAGCTTAATTGGTTACTAGGGGAAAGAATAAGACTTTGTTTAAAACTAATTCCAAGCTTCAAATCTTTTCTTCCTCTGCTCATTTCTCTACCCTTTAAACTAGGTCAAGTGACAAACGCTTAATTTTCGTGTGCTCATTCTCGATCCGGCATTACTTTGGCGGTCTTGCCTCCCCTTGAACCACCCCTCAACGGCAACAAAAAAAAAACGACCACCCTCCCCTAGCTGTTAACGTCCTTCACCCACTTGCACGTGCCGGGACGGGTCGGGAGGCAACTGGTGCTTCGAAATTTCCAACCTCCCCTGCGACCAAACTACACGACACGGGCACCAACGGGAAAAGTGGAAAAGAAGGCACCAACGGCAAACTCGTTTCGTGCATTCATTTTCCCTGCCATCCTACCCGGTCACCCCCCCGCCCCCCTCCACACCCCCCGTCCGAGCGCTAGGGTTTCGTTTCCGATCTCGAGCGCTAAAGTATGCTGGCAAGCGGTGCGGATTGTAGCTGTGGCCGAAAAGCTTGGCCGCACCGTCACGAACGGCAAAGCAGCATTTTCCAACCGACCAATGTTTCGCGCGACGGCACAGGAGAAACGGCGCAAAAGGGAAGAGAGACAAACAGTCGTCACCACGGTGCAGGCCCGGAAGTGTGTCACGTCGTGGGATGGAATAGATTTCGGCCCAGCCACCCCTGGAAGAAACTCTCGGGGCGCGCGAGCAAAAAGTGTGTAGCAGGTGTGCGCGGGAAGCTGTCACCGTCGGTTTCGCTGCTGCTGCTCATGCCAAAATGAAAAGAATGCTTTCTTTTCTAAAAAAAACCCTTTCTCAAAAATGAATTGTGTGCTAAGTGTGTGTTTCCCTTCTGTCCTCCACCATCACACCACCCCGCAACCATTGCGAGTGTAGCAAACCGTTGTGCTTTTTCTTTTTAACAGGTTTTTTTTTTCGTGCTTCTTTCTTCGCCGTACACCGTGCGGCAGATACGGGCCATGTTTTGCCTTTGTTTCGTGGTTAATACTTCTGCGAGCCGGTCGTCGCCAGTTCTCACCGTAGCCCCGTCGGGGAGATCTCCACACGAGTTTCGGACAGTGAAAGTAAGCATAAAAATTCGTATCCGCTAGTTAGTTTATTTTTTTGTTGGTGACTGCTGTTGTTGTTCCATGTTTTCTTCTCAGATCCAAATTGGAATCGTTAAGCGGGTTCGTCGCTTGGCCGGACGTCAGTGTCTTTTGCTTGTGCGGAGATATAAATAATGCAATAGATTTCTTCGCGCTTGCGTTTGAAAGTGTGTCCGTGTGTGTGTGTGTGGCAGACTTTACTGGAGCTACGAAATCACCTGTCTGCGTACTTGCGAACGATTATCTGTACCAAATATCTCGCACAATGTGTGTCTGCGTCTGAAGTAAGTAATCGAAATCGGAAAGATTATTCTTACCCATCCAGCATCATCCTACTTACAGTCTCGTGCAAGTAAAGATAATAATAAAAATTCCATGCCCTTCCCGGGGTACCGTTACCGCTGACCTAGTTCACGGCAGAAACGCGTTCCCTGGGACCGCCGCTCGCGGGCCAGAGATTCAAGCGCCCGCTAACATCAACCAGCGCGCGCGCGCGCACGGGGAAAGCTTTCGCTCTCGACTCGGCCGACGGTGGCGATGAGCTCATGTGCTCGCTCTGGGAACAGCAGCAGAATGTTCATCTTGCCCCCCACAGCTACCCAGTCTACTGCGACTTTTGTTCGGACGAGTGCACACTCGTCCATAACACAGTCCTTTGGCGCACCACACATCAGGCACAAGGTGAATCGCATTCGAGTTTATTGACACGCGGCGGTTGCTGCTGCCTGCCTGCCTGCGAGTTGGCCAAGGGTTGGGACCATTTAGGCCGCCCCTAGTAGATCCCACTCCGCTCAAAACAGCACAGCGTTGGAGGGGGCGCACAACGACCGAAAAAGCTCCAAAAAATAACAAAGGCATTACACAGGCTAGAAAATAGAAAACGAAGAAAGCAAGCAACCGAACCACCAACTGCCACCATCTACTAGTGAGCCGAAGTGTTTGCTAGCAGCGCTCGGAGGAGAAGGGAAGCACCGGAGGATATCTACTGGGAAGTTACGAAACGAAGCTTAACCCCAAAATAACAATAAACATCGAGCGAGGTAGGGTTGGTAGCACTGCCGCAGCTCAGCCGACTACAAATGTGTGTTTTCGTACCCTGGCGGGAGCTATTTGGTTTGACGAAAATGGTTGTATGGTTGTGGTGGTGGATAGTGATGCAGCCTTCCCAGGCTCAGAATTGCAACGAAATTTACATAAAATGTTTTTAAAATCCTTTGAATACGTCAAATCTACTCACAAACACTATCTTCCGACCGATCTCTAAAGTCGTCTTCAAGTTGGGCAGGCTTTTCGGCTTCTCCGCATGTGTGCGTGCGTCCCTGCATGCCCAACCCGTTCGGCTGCTGATGACTTTTGGGTAGTTTGGTCACGGTGTTATGCCGCTGTTGTTCATTTCTACCAAACTCTCACTTCTCGCTCGGCTGTATCGTGTTGATTGATCTTTCGCGAGAAGTTGTGCGGCGTCATACGCAACCTACTCCACACGGGAGCCACCAATTTTCCACCGCTTGCTAGGGAGGGGAAAAACCCGCGAGCAATCACCAGTGCGAATGGTTTTCACATCCACCAGGATCGTTTAAGATCGAAATGACTCACACGAATCATTGCGTGCAGCGATGGAAAGTGATCTTAAGATCGGTTCACTTCCCGCAGAGATCCCAAAGTTGGACGAACAGTGACCCAGATTCTTTCCCCTTTTTCTGGAGAATGGGGGGGGGGGGTATAAGGGGTTGGAGACGTGCGCCCAAAACTGGAGATTTCAACATTTCGGTCCGCTTCGCCCCATGTTGGCGGATGTTGTTGCATGGCGCTCGCAGTTGATCGACAAAGACGCACAAGAAAAGCAAACGGCGCGGCGAAGAATCATCGCACGATGTGCGTGAGGTAGATCCGGTACGCGCAGCAGGTACTACTCGCTCATCGCCGTACAGTCCGCGACCTGTTCCTTAGGCAGCGCGCCTCGAAAGGCACAGAATGGGGCAGCCCAACCCCTCGCGAAGGGCGCACACGGCCGTACACATACACACAAAACAATTCACCGTGCGCCACCAAGTGGCGTGAAAGACTTTCACCGTGCTCCACCGAGTGGCTGCGAGCTGCCAAAGACACGGTGATGATGATGACGATGGTGATGATAATCGTGAATTCGTAGCACAGGCTCTAAGCGGCGGCAGACATTCCGTGCTTTCCTCCTTGCCGTGCGGGCAAACAACCGCCCTGTAATGCAACCTACGACCCACCCCGCAAACACACACACACACACACTCACACACATTCGTGGCCAGCAGGGGAAAAGGAAACAGCAACAACAGCGGGCTCCATTCAGTTAGTTGGGCGTCTCCCTTGTTCGGAGCAGGTTGGAACCTTGGAACCTTTACTTTATGATTTATTTTTTTTTAATGTTCGACCTCAAATCCCGCCGCGAAAAGGCGCGATTCTTTGCGGCAAAGGGAAAACGGACATTGCTTGATTGTGCATCTTTTTTTCGTTTGTTGTTAATTTCTTTTCTGCTGCGCTTTCTTATTGAGAATGCAGCGCACGGACGGACGCACGGACGGGTTTGGTCCGATTTGCGTGTGCGTAAGTGCGTCATTTTCTTGTTTGCTGTTGTTGTCCGCTAGCGGGAGGTGGGAGCAGTATGCAACTGCCCCGACACGTTGGTGCGATGCGCATCCAACCCATCGATCAACTCACTTTCACTAGTCTTCGTGTGTTGCCGCTTCGCACCTTTTGCCCACCCGCCCGGACAAAGAATTCTTCGGGCGAAATCGCGTTTTAACGGTTACGCGCTGTGCTCCGCTGATGAGCGATGATCGCACAGGGTTGGTGGCTCTGTGTGAGGAGTTTATATAGATCATTCGATGGCACGCACGAAAAGGTGGCTGTTTTTTAAAAGTGAGTGCGTACTATATGATGACATTTAACGTTACCTATCCTTCAGCTGTCGAGTTCTGTTTTTTTTGTCAGCAAGATTGGAAACAAATGACATAGCGATCGGTTAGCAACCCGCAAAGGTCCCTGTCAGTCTGAAAAGTTGTGAGGGCGAATGATGCCGTTGATGCAACTTCCAAAGCCGTTTCGATTGATGCAATAAAAGTGCAGAAGGGATACGGTGTAGCTGTGTGCAGCAGAAATCAATTTTTGTGCCGTTTCTTTCGTGCTCGCCTCTCAAGATGAGGCAAAGAATCGATGTTTTATGGCACCCTTTCTCCACAATCTTTAACTTCATGAAGTACCTTTGCAGTGTGGCCACAACATCCTTTCTTTCTGGCCCATGTGGCACATCCTTTCGCCTCTACATTGTAATCGTACCTCTGTGTGTGTGTGTGTGCAATTACATGTACATTCGCTTCTTTCTGCTGCATGATAAATCACCGAAACAGGTCCTGATGATACGGGTGCTCGTTGCACCTGTTTGCCGCGTGCCATTGTGATCACTGCGAGGCCACGACGCAATATGCACCCCTCTGCTCCATCTTCGGCAAAGAAGCGGCCCAGGGTGTGACTAACACGTGCGTGCGTGTGAGTGTCCGATTGATTGACCCGGATCCATCGCGCTTGTCCACCGTCCGGAAAGTCCCATTCCCCAAACATCCAAGCGCTTACTTTCAGCCACCCCTCCACCCGTCGCGAGGCGTTATGTATTCTTACAGATGGTGCCAAACGCGGTGGAGAAGGGACAGACTGTGCACGTGACCAACTAAACGTGTGCATTGAACATGGGTCTGTTGTAAGTTGTGTTTGAATTATTTTGCAATATACAAACACTGCCTTGCTTAACATACTGTAATAAACGCTCGAAAGACTTTCGTTTTACAAACTTCCAACGCTCGTAAAACTCCAATGAGAGGATATGGGAGAAGCTTTCGGTGCGATAAATGCAAGTCGTCCCGGTGGGGAAGGAAACAAACAGCCAACACTACAATCCATTCTTCCATGCTCGCGTGCAATAATTCGCTTTCTTCCCCACACGAGGCTTCGAACGGCATGAATCAACTGTCACGCTGTCTACTAGTATAGCTACAAACTCCCTTCCTCCCCGCCCATCCTAAACCCCTTTTGGGTGATATGTGTCTAAAACAGTGCTCAAGTTTCGTCACACCACGTTCGTCACCGGCCAGGAATTGTCAAGACGGAAAAGCGACAGAGAGAGAGAGAGAGAGAGTGGGGGCGAAATGCTTTCGTACGGCGTATGGCAGGGCTCTGAAGATATGGAATCTCTCCCCACAAGGGAAGGAGATGGGTGAGAGCAGTGAGGGAGGGGGGGGGTTGGGAGGGATGGGGAAGGGTGAGTAGAGGTAAACGAAGATGACAGAAAGCTGAGAAGGAAAGCCACCCCGAGTGCGAGAGCGCGAACGGTCGGATGCAAAAGGAGAACGAACCGCGCGGCGGAAAGAAAGCTAGAAAGCGGAATGAAAATTTCTCTTCAACCCTTGTGCTAGGCCGTGTCATGTAGCTACTAGGTTGCTGGTGGAGGGGTGTGTTTGGGGCTTTGAAGCTCGCTGGTATGTACGATCACTAGCACGAGCAACCAGCTCCACACGGCTAACCGTAACCACCAACACGATCGGGGGGTACCTCAACCCTCAGCGCAGAGTTCGACGCTGAAATTACTAATCTCTCTTGAACGGGTGGAGGTGCTCCTTAACCATCCTCGCCCAACCTCTCACAAACCCCCTTTTGCCACCTGCCAATTCGACTGGCTTCAATCATACGGTGGCTAAGGCCACCTTCAGATCACAACCTGATAGGGAAGACAGCCACCACAGGGCAACGCTCGATCGCGGATGATAATCGGCGAACGAAGGACAAGGGATGGAGGGGGTTGAAAAGGCTTGCTAAACGAGAGCAAGTTTATTATTTGCGCTCGCTACAGGTGTACAGCGCAACACGGTGCGAATGAACCCCGTGCCAATCGGGCTGATTGGGGAGAAGAAAGGATTCTAATCAATTTGCTAAGCCCTATCTCCCCCCCCTTGTCCACTCTCTCAGCCGTGCTGACCGAGCTTATCAGAATCAGAAGAAAGCGCCCACGGGGGGTGCCGAACGGAGGTTAATCGGGGCTGAGTTGCTGTTGTTGTTGTTTTAGCAATTCTAGTCTAGTGGTCAGTCTCAGTCGGTGGAAACGTTCAGGCTGATCTTGATAATGAAGTGTAAAGGCTTTCAAAAGCATCTGGAATTACATCAGCTTTTTTGTGTGAGTGTAGTTTTAATGTTTTTAGTTGAAATGTAGAACACAAATAACTATAGATAGAAATTAAATTCACGTTTCGTTACGTCTTTGTGAACACATCAAGACAAACATGACTCTGCATGGAATCTAAAGTCCTACCGTATGCCGATGCTTATCTACGTGAAACCTTCATCTTAAATAGTGAGAAATTATTTTTTAATTAATTTAGTAATGTATAGCCTAGTTATATTCCTACTTGTTTCATTTTAATCCCTGCAATCGCTGCCTGGCTAACTTGGGAACTTTAAACACTTACTTTAAAACACATCTTTTGCTTGTAAAATTATGGAATTCTTATGAGCTCAGTCTTCTCCTTGTTTACTCTAATTTAATCGAGCAAAGTCTTTTGATTTGAGAAAAAGTTGACATCGTTCTTAACATTTGAAAACTAAAATGAATTTGAAAAGAGTTGCTATTTCATATGTTGGATATAGAGGGGCCCATTTTCAACGACCGATTGTTGGCGAAATTCAAGATTTTAAATCATGTGTTAGAGATGCTATAAGGATCTGTAAATTAATTCGAGTACATCGTGCAAACCATGCAAGTTTGTAAACCTTTAATGATCAACCTCTTTGTAGGAACTGGAAGAAAACATAGCTAATGCACAGAATCGCAAAGTCCAACAAGGAACGAATCAAACCCATCGTTCGCTCGGGGACGCTCGGGTACTTACAGCAGTAACGGATCGACTGACAATTGTTGGTGGGAGTGGCCGGTGTGGAGGACGGACCGTTGGTGCTACCGTTGGCACCGTTACCGCTGCCGCCGCTGTTGCCGTTGCTGGTCAGACCGTTCGTGGCGTTACCGGCCGGGCTGGACATGGTGGCGATCATACTGTTCGGGATGGTAGCACAGGTGGTCAGATTGTTCGGGATGTTGTTGCCCATGCTGCAGGCGATACTATTGTTCGTTCCGATACTGTTCGCAATACTACCGAGCATAGTAGTACCGTGGCTGCCTAACTGTTGCGACATCTTCCGAATGCCCACGAATCGCTACTGCCCGTACCGCATAAACACGCGCATACGCAGGAACCGTCACGCCAGTACCCACCACGCGCAATGAGGTCAATGCTGGATAGGGGATATTTTGTTTTTTCTTCTTCTTCTTCTTCTTTTGCTACACTTGCTTGTACTTTTACTAACACACTTGTTTTTTAGGCTACACTGTACTTGCACACTTGCACAAAATTAAGCAGAAGCACAAAGGTTAGGAAATGGGAGAGGGTTGCAAGATTGTTTAGATAACGACATTCACTTGCACAGACAACTTTACCACTTCACCGTTCCGAACTGTCACTCAGGAGTCACTGCTTGCTTTTCTCTGCTCTCGTACGCACGATAACGTCCTTGTGGAATTGGGAATCCCAAATCGTAGCTGGCAGCGCGGAGGCTATCCACAGCTTAGCCTACTGTCCGCTAGGAGTCGACAGTCCAAAGGCTAACAACACCACTAGTGCACGGACACTACACAGAACGCGATACATCTTTGGGGCTGTTTCACACTGATCATGCACGATTGTTTCTGCTATCAACACTTTTGCTGCTATATCCTGTAGAGGAGTGGAAATGGAAGATTTCGACACAGTTAGCGAGACGTACGGTTCGGTACGGTTCCGAGCGCACCTAGCACGGTGGAACGTTCACTATTTCTGCGGGATGAGTAGGCCATGCCATACGCAAAATCACTCAAAACAAAACCTTTGTAGCACATGCACAAGCACAAGCCCGCCAGCCACACTCGAGGAGGGTCTCAACAAATCTGTTCGAGTGAGTACATCAAAGTCACCCTCGAGAATTCGGCCTAAGGAACGACAGCGAAGCACGAGAATTTAGGAAACCTTCGTCTATAGCCCGACACGGTGAAGAAGATGCGGAATCGCTTTCTTTTGCGTCCGGAGCACTGCTTGCGGTGTGTCACTGTGCGCGCGCGCCGCTTGGATCGTTCGCGCCACCGGTACGATCTGATCTGATCGGTGATTCTGCTGGCCAGCCCGGCGGAGCCTTCTATTTCTCCGTCCCAGGGTGCTTAGGATACTCCGCCGAAGCCCGAGAGCAACCCCCTCCGCTGCGCCTTTGCGTCTTGCCACCGGGCGTGGGCTCTCTTTCGCGCAGCTATCTCGCGAAACCGAGAAGGTGCCCCTATCTGCCGTCCCAGTCTCCCAACCGAAAAAAACGGCGCGAGCACATATACACACGCACTCGCACTTGCACGTCTTGGCGCACGCTCCAGGGCTTTCTTTCTTTCTTTCCCTCGCTCGGAGAGTGCCACTTGCACCCCGATCTAGTACCCGAAGCTTTCTTTCGTGCTCGGCGTGTTCTCCCGGTCCAAACAGCGCGGTTCTCTCTGGTAGGGGTTTTTCTTTCTCTCACCGGTGGGGTTGGAATGCGGGGGGGGGGGGGGGGGGGG
>KB671521.1:801699-844643 GCA_000349105.1 Anopheles epiroticus | reverse complement strand
GTGAAGGTCCCAGTCCATGTCCCGGTTTACAAGAAGGAGTACGTCGAGGTCCCGAAACCATACGCAGTTCATGTCGATAAGCCCTACCCAGTGTACGTGAAGCAGCCAGTGTACATCGAAAAGCAGGTCCCAGTGACGGTGCACATCAAGGAGCACCACAAGAAGCCATTCTGGGGTTGAGATACCGCTCATGAGATGTAAAATACTGGTAGAATAAAGATTCAAAACTGAAAATCAAGTCGTTGTGTACTGAAATGTTGTAGTTGAGGGTGGTATGTTATGCGGATTCGAAATGGATTCATTTTCGATGTTCCTCTTCACTCGCTTCAGGATGGGGGTGCAAACCCTTTCCTAGCCGTTTCTCGTCAGTGTTGCCTGATTTTCCAAGTATGCGATTTTAACAATTCTATTTATGTCAAGAATGGACAGCATAAATAACGGGGTCGTTATTTTTTTTCCCCGTAGTGACGGCCAGGTCATATTGTGAACGGAGTCGTTATCGAAGAGGAAAGGAAAAGAGTAGATGTTGGTTTGATCATTAGATTGTTTGATCATTATCATTTTTTTTCCTTATCAAATTTTTGCCTTATAGTCTTTCATACTATAATTTCGACTGGCAGTATCATACTATATCACGAATGATAAATGTGAGAGAGTGATACGGTATGTTTGGTAACGATCTTTTGAATAATACTTTTCTGTGAACTTGAATGCGAAACGTGTTGAGGAAAATAAGGCACATTGGAACGATTTTAGATTAATGATAAGTACAATTCAATTGTTTTATAAAATGTTGCACCAGTTGTACACCTCGCGTAGCCTGTATGAACACTAGTTTGCTCTTTTTTGCTTTGTTTGATAACCTACTCGGTCAAGCGGGACATTTCTGGATTACTTCATTGATTAATACCACGTAGTTGGATAGTCAGCCTACACTCCGTGGAAACGTTCCGGATAGGATTTGCACCACGATTCGTTGCTGCATTCGCCTCCATCACAAGTCCGCTCATTTTATCACTAATCTTATTTTAAAGGATTCTGTGCATTGCTAGAAAGAATTATAAATAGCAGGAGAGTGTCCATTTAGATATGCCTTAAGCCTTTTTCAATACTTTCCTATTTTTACAAATCTCATGTTACTCCCAGTGCGTTGAACAAACTCCATTATACAACAGGGATAGCATAACATTAGAACCCTTCTTTCTGCATAATATTGAAATGCTTTGGTATCAATCTGGAACTGTTAGCAGGGAGATTAATACATAGTAAATAAATTTATTTATTTGGAAAGAATGTTTCGAACAATAATCAATCTTAGATACATATGTAGCAACTCATATGAGGTACAGACAATCCATAGTTATAAGATGCTTGGCGCTTAAGGAACAAAACAAGCAAGCAAGAAGGAAAATTGAAAATGTATGCTTTGACCTTGAACATGTTACATTGATGAAAAACATTCCGACAAAAAAATACAAAACAGTTACACGGTTCACAATCTGCCGGAAGGTGTAAATGGGTGCAACTGAACTGACATCATCTGGAACGGAAGTTCAAAGTACTGCAAGGCACCATCACATCCACGGTACAGAAAGTTGCTCACTGACGCGTATGCACTCGGCGAGTCAAAGTGTTAGGTAAGGCTTAATGTCAACGCATCAGTGACCCCGATGGAAAGGCCCAATATCGGTCAATTCTCTGCTCCGTCGGAAAAGAGACCGCATGAATTGTGTTCGGTCGGATGCGTTTTCTATCTAGCTGTTGCGATGCGATGGGTACGATAAACTTTTCCTTTCTTGCCAATTTTCTCTGTTCGCTAGGTATGAATCAACGGAAAAAATAATAAAGTCTACCACCCATTAGGAACACCCATACCACGTCATGTTTCGGATGGCGACTAATTGCGCAAAGGTGTTCAAACGGAGGCGCAAACGTGAGGTAACTCTAAAATTGGGCGCAGTGAGAGGGCGCAGGTGATTTACAGGCCAGCAAAAGACGATGAAGAAGAGAGCTTTCCGAGCTGGCGGGCAGTGGTTGGTATAAAAGGTGCTCTAATGCGAGGAAAGCAGCATCATTCGGTTGTGATCGTTCACTGCAGCACGTAGACGGTAGACACCAAACATTGGTAGGCAGACATGAAGGTAAGCATTCGGACGGTGTTGCAGAGAGATAAGATAGAATCTAAGGAAGTGGGCTTTCTTGCAGGCGTTCATTGTGTTCTCTGTGGTCCTGGCCGTTGCCAGTGCGGGTGCAGTCGACACCTCCAACAAGGAAAAACGCGGACTGTGGGAACTGGGATCGGCTCAGCAGGAATCGTACGAGAGCTACGGCTATGACCATCAACAGTCCCACGGATACTACGGCAACGACTACGCCGAGAAGGAAGTGAAACAGATCATCACGAAGAAGGTTCCTGTTCCCTACCCAGTGGAGGTCGAGAAGCACGTCCCAGTGGAGGTGAAGGTCCCTTACCCAGTAGAGGTCGAGAAGAAGGTCCCGGTCGTCGTAGAGAAGAAGGTGCCAGTGTACGTGGAGAAGAAGGTCCCAGTCCATGTTGACCGTCCGTACCCGGTTGAGGTGAAGGTCCCAGTCCATGTCCCGGTTTACAAGAAGGAGTACGTCGAGGTCCCGAAGCCATACGCAGTTCATGTCGATAAGCCCTACCCAGTGTACGTGAAAGAGCCGGTGTACGTGGAGAAGCCAGTCCCGTTCACTGTTCTTATTAAGAAGGAGCACAAGAAGCCATTCTGGGGCTAATTTTGTGAGCAGCAGTTGATGTTGGGTTTGTGCAATACAGTAGTTGATCCAAAACTTAGTCGAAGCGTTGCCATTATTTTGCTCACCCGAAATAGTTTCTTCCCTGTCGTAGTTACAGGCTTATATCGCCATTCTACTAACCTTAATTCTGCATGGTTCAATGTTATGTTATTATGTGCCGCATGCTGTTAAGAAGACAAATATGGGTGGCATGTGGCACATAATTAATGGGTTGATATAATTTCGGTACTAAATTTGGTGGCCTATATAGGATGTCCCATTGTCCCATTTGGCCGCACAACAGGCAAGCTTTAGCATCGATTGTAAGTGTTTCGGGTTTGGGCAAATTTATCAAGATATATGTACGGTTCATCCAAATCGTAAAATACTTCGCAGCTGTAAGTAAGCGACGTAAGCGGATGCTGTTTTAGGTACCATACAATAAAATTCATATTGAATTGTGAAGGGAAAAGAAAGAGGGGGAGCGCGAGGGAAGAGATTAAGAAGTGTTCCATTATGCATCAGGATGCATATGTGGCCTTGCTGTAGGTTAGCGACGTTTTAAAGAGGCAGGCTTTTTACGAGAGTCTTATGTTTGTATTTTTGGCTGCTGTTGTTATATACTACTCTTGCTCCCCGGTCTAATTTCTCAGCTGCACATCAACCCCATTTGGTGGTGTGCTGTGAGCCCGTATATGATCCTTTCCTCGTTCTTTCGCGACGCCCTCCTCTCCCGCAACCTGTGCGGATTATGTGCACGATTTTCCTATTTTCTCTTGGCGAGGTAAAGCAAATTGAAAATAACTGCTCTGCTCCTCCGAAAATGGGTTTGCTGTGTCTGGGGTGGTCTGCCCCAACAAATGCGCACACTGTGCAGTGTTCCGGTTTTTCGTCTAATGAGCTGGCCGCAGTAGCCAGGCCATGTACGTGATGGATGGTGCACTTCGTCTCGGTAGTTGTCACTGTAGCAGCAGTTGCTCCTCAGCCCTTTATTGTACATCCAGTCCCTGGTGCTCGTTTTGGACTTGAAGTAGTGCATGTTGGCTGTCAACAGCTTGCCCGCATGTGAGAGGATGAAATTATTCATAACCAACAACTTGCTCGCTCATTCCTCTTTTCGAAAAGTTTTTGTTTTCTTGTCTCTGACATCGTTTTTTGCTTTACGTTGGGGTTTGTTTGCTGTGCGTTCTCAAAGTTGGTGATGTGTTGTATGTCGAGGAAAGGACGGAGCGGTTGTTTCTGGAGGAAGTGGCATAAAGAGTGTGATCTATGACATTTGAAAGTCGTTAGATGTCAGTTTATTAATCGCATACATATGCTTCACAACAGTTTGGAGTTGATTGATGTCGAAAGGCTGAATTTTCGGTGCAGAAAGCCCTTTGCAGAAAACAATGGTACGGACGGGCACAATTTAACAAAATACGAATGCGCGTTAATTGCTGCTTACTCGACTACTAAGAATTATTTTATAACATATTATTTTCTCATTATACTCATCGTTGCTTTCTTCACTATCCCCTGCATCTGTCTCCTTCTTCGAGGGTGATGTATTTTGGATGTCGCTGTGTTGAGATTGCTCGATTTGTGGAGATGCTCGGGTGTGCCGGAATGTCCAAAACGATCCGAAATGGGTGTCCAAAATTATTCAAAACGCTGTCGCATCACAGACATGGAAGCGGCCACGGGAAAGGCAGAAAACCGAACCGGAATATTGATGGTTATTGATGTGTCAGGAATTATTATGATTATCTATCATGAATATGTATTCGAATCCGGCGGGGAAATCGCCTTCAGTCAACACGTTCCGATTCCGGCTGCTTCATTTCTCACCGGGGCGAGGACATGGAAATGGGAGGAAAACTGATACACCTCCCCTAAAAGAGAGGAGGCCAGCAGTGAGAGGAAAAGACAAAAGAATAGCTTCAATAAAAGCGTCCCGATCGGTTCCATTTACCGAATACAGGAAGGACACACCAGCTCGGTATCATGTTTTTACTGCGCTTGTTCTCTTTCACCCATTTTCGCATCAGATCTCTGTCCACGGTGGTTTTGATATTATTTAAATCCTTCGCTTTCGTTTGCCGCGTTTTGTTGATACGGCTCTGGGGGGCGAAGTTCGTACAAGTTTGCGAGTTAAAGATGAAGATAAAACACAAAATCGGCCGTAGAAAGACTCAACGACGCCGAAAACCTTGGCAGATGTCAATGATGGAGTTTTGGGATATTTTTTCGCCTTCCAGAAGAGGAAACAAGAAGGGAAAGGGTGCGATTATGGTGATCCGATATCGATTCCGTAGACTCCTGTTTCTCGGGACCCTAAGAAAGGGGCCTAGGATATTTGAACGTTCGTAAGGACGCAGCAGCAATACGAACACGCAATGCGACTGGAAGCACGTTTTGTGACCATTTTTGTGGCATTTAGGTGCAAACACACGCGGTTGAGCGAATTTTCCCCAAAAGCCGCATTTATTCCCAGGAATCGTGTAGGAATGGAGGATTTGGTTAGCTGTTAGGAGAAGCAGAAATTTATGCAGTCGCGAGAGTCTTTGAAGAAGAAAATGCCTTTATCCATAGGTTCGTTGGAGTGTGGTGATAAGCTTTCGTACTATAACGAAACGAATTTTCTATCGATTCAGATTGCTATTGAGGGTAAGAGATTGTTAAAGCTTAGCTGACGACAGTATATAAATTATGTTTGGTGACAAGTTCAGGGAACAGAAATAAAACTTGGACTGATACAAAGCTGAGTTCGAATAATCTTCACTCTAGCGCCAATCCTAGTGTCGTCTAGACAGACTCAATTAGAATAATATTTGTCGCGGTACGGCTAAATGAAGCGGTCTTCCTCTTTAGAGACATTGTTTTAATATGAATATCCATAAAATTTAATTTCCTTTGGGACTTTTTATCGTCTCATTCCTCCGTCCATGTTGGACAGGGAGGCCGAAGTTGAATAGCTTGCCTCGAGGAGAAGAGGAAGCAAAACGATGACCGTATTGTAGGCGTTTGGTGCGAAGAAGACAGCGTTGGAAAGTGGGAAAAATGGTCCGTTTCTGTGCTTCGAACTGTTGCGGAACGTAACGAGCAATCTGTGCCAATAATGGTTGTTGTTTGCGACGAAGATGAAACGCGGCGACTCTCCGGAGAATTGCTGCTGTGCTCTATCCGTGTCCGTTCATCCGTCTGCCGTATCTGTGGTAGGCATTATTCCATACGTCCTCTTTCCAAAGCCTAAGGGAACGACAACAAAGTCCACGCCAGTGTCTGTGCGATGTTTTTTCTGCTTCACATAAATACATTTGTCTCGTCAGTGCGCGCTTCGGTGGGTGACTTGGGGACAGGCAGAGATAATATAAACCTGATTTTGAAGCATAGGACTTTTCTCCCACGGCGGGAGGTGTGGAAGTTAAGATACGTATTATTGTTAAATCAATTTTCCGACCAGACAGGCTCATACGCAGCTTAAATAAATCACTTTGTCCAACGAAAGATGGTGGGTGTGCGAGTTTTACGACCTAAATGTGAAAATTAGCTTAAAATCGTACTGCAGCGATAAGCCTGCGGTGGTCTGGTGGGTTTGTCGTGAAAACTCGAGAAAATATCGCTGGCAGCCTTCACTCCTCCTAGCGTAAAACTGCTTCAACGTAAATGGCCCTCGGATGTTATGTTTATATTTATAGCAAATTTATTTAAAAGTCTAACAATCCGTTTCAACCATAGCACAAGAGTACAATGGAAAAGAATGCTGAGTTGGTGCCGCAGCAAAACATAGAATGTGGGTATGTAACAAATAAAAACTGCAACCGGTTCTTATCGGCAGCGGCAAAAACGTAGCCCACCCTGGGTACAATAACAGTTGGGCGAAGAGAAATGTTTGCGGTTAAAAGTTAGAACGAAATAACTCATGTCATTTGTCATCCATTGCAGGCCCTTTCGCCCGATCCACCGTAACCGAAGCTTGTTCCGTGGTGGTTTGCGGTTTGCAGCACTGCACCCGCGAAACTGTAGTACACTGCCAAAGATCAAGAAAGCAGCACACCACCGACACTACTAGCTACATCGTTTCGTATTGGCATCCCGGGTATTGGTTGGTTTAGTCCACTTTCCAGTGCCGAAGTGAGGCAACCAAAAACCACGAAGTGATGGTAGCTGTCCTTGTAAAGGAATGTTTTACTAGCTTTCCTGCAGCAACGGGAATGAAAATTCTTTGTCAGTTCTGGTAAGGAACGGTGCAATCGATGCATTGTGTTGCGATGCTGTGGGTGGGACGTTAAATCAGTTCTTTGTTTGTGGTTATCGTTGGATTCGGAAAACCCCTTCCAAGCATCCCTATCCGCATGGCGTTCGTGTGTCACATTGCCCTAAAAGAGTGAACATTTCGACGATTTATTAAGAGTTATTTGATTGCTCTTGTTCTATAAGACTGGCGGTAAATTAACTCACATTATGATACATTATTTTCACGACGCTGTGCTTTGTTTAACCGCAAGTGCAAGCATTGAAAAATGGCTTATATCTATCACCAACCGGTAACGCAGGTAGCATCGGGACGGCGGTCCAAAGTGGCCCACATAGGTTAAGAAATGAGCTGCACCTGCATTCCATTTCAGTTACTGCGCAAACGTCCTTCTGATTGATGAGTGTTTGCTTAGCTGTTTGGGAGGTTTGGTTAGACGTGAAAATGGAGCTTTTAGAACCTAATGTGTCATCTACCAACGGTTGATGATAGCCCACTCTTACCACCAACGCTATTGCTGCAGCCTTGTTGCAGAACCTTATTTGGTTTCATCTTAGAAATTTAGTGTAAAAATAACACGAAACCATGCTAGGTGTAATATGTGTTTGCAAAACTCGCTCAGATTAAAAATTAAATCCTTTTCAAACTATTCCACTATCTGAATAACGAGCCCATTAACTTTCACCTTCTACGCAGGGCTCCACATTCCGCGGGGGTGAACGCATTCGTTAATCTATCGGCTGCGAGCACTTGACATCTTCCGCCAATATACTACCTTACCTTTCACCATGTCGTGCCTTCATTTTTCATTTTTTCATTTAAATATGGTTTTATTTATTCCTGTGTGGAACTTGCCCGTTGATTTACGTTGTTTGTTCTTGCGATAGCTCGGATCTCTTGCATCCAAGGTCTGCGCAATTTAGCATTTGCATTTTTCACTGCTCCAAAGATAGGAGGCTCACTTTATCATCATAATGATGCTGCTGCTGGTGTTGTTGATGATGATAATGGGAAGGTGTCGATGATGCTCCATAGCTGCCGAGTGCTTGAGCGTGATCTCTCTTTGTTGAAGTGTATTATTTTATTGTGTTTTTTTCATCACTTATTTCTTGCATCGCACTAAAATGTATGACATAGCAAGAAGGCAAAGCTTTCTTGGCGCAACTACATGAAGAGTATTGTAGAAGCTTTAAAATCCGTCCTAGATGATGAACCAGCTGGGTTGAGTGCAACGAGTGAACAAAACATGCAAAAAGCTTTACCATAGCAAAAGCACAAGCTGCATTGCCCTTTCACTCTACTGGTGGCACAGCAGTTATAGTTGATTATTCGGAATGAAAAGTGATGAATGCTCTCTGTGATTCAGGATTTGGTGTTAGTACGTCTGCTAAATAAATAAGCAAAATGAGAAAATTATCTTTGTTATGTATCCAATTTACTGGCTCGCTTTTTTTAACGGAGCTCAATAAAGCTTCAGTTGATCCATTTGTTCGTAAAATGCGTGCATTTTACTGCGCCATGCCGAGCATTACGAAATCATAGCCAATTTTCGCACATCAGATGATTTGTTTCTCCCCGTCGTTAAAGCCAACTCTACACCTCGCCGTTGTTTAATCGCATTGCCGTTTTCTGTTTTCGCTTCGTAGTAAAATATTGTCCCAACAGTGGAGGGAAAATCAAAATAAAATATATCACCCGCCGAGCGACCCAACACGGGACAGAAACAAGCACTCTTAGCAGCTACCGGCAATTCGTTCCATATTATCTGCCGTGTGCTGTTTGTCCTGTTGTTTTTTTTTGGTTTTCTTTGTCGTTTGGTTCATTTACCGAACCAACCGACGGTACACATTAACCAGCCCTCGAGCGCACAGTATTGGCATCATCTGCCGATACATTAATCATTGAATAAATTAAATAATGATAAAACATTCATAAAACGCCTTCCGAGCTGGGCGCGTGTCCCCGAGGGTGGAGAGAAAATAGTCCACCGTTTGTAATTTTTTTCAATTGGCTGCGGTACAACCAACGCGACGCGTGGAGAAGCGTGTGTCGTTCGAACGATTGTACCGGTTAACATGTATGTTTGCAATGTTTTGGTTCACTTGCAGCAGACCTGCTGAAAAGACGGTAGAAGAATTGCACAGAAAATCTTTACCGTTTTACATATTTACTATTACGCATGAGTCGAATGATGTTAACAGATTGTAGAGTAAATAAAAAAAACTACACAAAGTAACTACCAAAGTTGCATCCGAGTTCCAATAGATGGCGCAGAAGCAAGCAGCCCGATTCGAAGGCAAATCACTGATTGTCTATCTCGCTCCCACATCTCAACTGTCAAAGTGACGCCATTGAAACAAAAACGCGGTATCGACGAGTCGCGAGTTACGCCAATCTTTTCAGTGATTTTTAGTGAAGTTGTGAAAAAAAAATGTATTTTTCCTAGTTGTGGGTGTTCTTTATACCCGTTGGTCCAACAAATGCTCGAAGTTTGTTGCGAAAAGAGGATGAAACATAACAAAAAGACGTCGAAAAAACATCAAGCACCCAATGATAAAGAAAGCGTTTCACATACAACGAAACCCGGTACAGTTAATTGCTACAGCACCGTAAAGTGAAGAAGAACATGGTTGGTTTTAATCCGGATTACGTGTGTGTGAGTGTGTTTTATCCGTCCCCTTGCCTGTGCATCCACTGTAAATTGGCCTAATCAAGAGTGATCCACCCGAAACCCCGAAACTGCGAAACCAGCCCCACTGTTTGCGATTTTCCCAATCTCTTTGGAGTTCCCAACCTCACCCATCTCCTCTTTCCGTAAGCGATCGCCCGTCTATAAAGCCAAACGAGAGAAATCGTTTAGCGCTAAAGCTGTGAAGCTCAGCAATTGCTTCAGTGATTCGTAATTAATTCAATTTTGAACCGATTCGCTCGACCGATGCAGTTATTTATTTACATTTAAGCTGTGATTTTAGCGTCCGTTCCTGGAAGGTGTAGTACAGTGTCTTTCATGTGTAAGCTTGAAGATGTTTTTATTTTTTTACAATCTGATCATAGCTAGTTTAGAGCAATGACCGAACTGACCATCGACAATATCTTCTCTTTTTAGGTTTAAAGTGCGAAAATGTATCGCGGCTGTACCGGAAACTGGCTGCGTGGTATGGACGGGAGCAAAGGTATATGGCTATCGAAATGGAGCTTAATAAAGGTACGTGAAAACCTTTCTCCCCTATGTATATGATCAACAGCGACGCTTGTCCTCTATCATTCATATCTAAAGTAAATTCGTAAACGGAGTCCTCGGTCTGTGATTTCCGAATACGTATCGCGGACCACCAAACGTCACTAGCATATCTTTCAGGGACAAAAACCACCAAACGCGGTACTATTTTTCGAACACACACTGGTGGTGTACCATTTTTCAAAAGTTTGTGGAAATCACCGGCACTGATGGTAATTAAAAATAAATAATGAATGAAAAATTGAGCCACAAAAAGAAACGCAACACGAAAGCGACACATATACACCCGGCGATACGATGAGAAAGGAAAAAGCAAGTACAACCCCTCGCCCCTTGCCTTTTCCTCCTTCATTACTTTGCCAAACTGCTCTGCAACACATACCAGAACACACCTCAATATACAGGGATATGCGGCCTACGCATGCCAAGCAAAAATGGAAGTTTAATTACTAGCCAAACGAAAAACTGGACTCGCGTATGTACACGCTGCTTGCAAAAGGTTTTTGTTTGCACTCGTTTTAATGTATGTTGCGCAGTCCAAGCGATGGTTTTTAAGTTGTATGTTTCCGATGCTCCGAAAAAGGAAATGGACCCAAAGGCAAAAAATGCTAAAACAAAAATAATTGAAAAGTGCAAAAACAGGAAACACAAGCAGCATAACATACGATGGGAGGAAAGGTCCTCTCCAAAACAGCATAAATCATTTCGGGCTAAGAGATGCGCTAAATGAGCCTGCTCTCCTCTCGCATGTTCCGGAACGGAATGGGTTTACCAGCACAGGTGTTCGTATTATGTTTGCTGCACAGGCTGTACGGATTTACTGTGTGAGTTAACTGTGCAAACAACTGCGGCTTTGCAAGTTCAAAGAAAGGTTTTTATTGCGGGTTAGTAGAGCCAAAAACGAGATGATGTATTAAGGCTACTTACATTATTGCAATACCGGGTAAAGGAAAAACGCATCGAATCGGTGTACCTTTAAGAATAGTTACAGCAAAAGTATGTAATTTACATTTTCTCCGGATGCAGGGTGGATGTGAAACACGAAAAAGGGATAAAGTAAAATGGTGTCAATTTTCGATTATGGCAAAACCAGGTTATCGCCTCCCGAGTTCAGTAGCCCTCACTATGGACGAGATGTATTAGTCGATCGAAAAGAGATTCCGGACCCTTTACCCTTTCTATGTTCCTTCATCTCTATCCACTTCCGGTTGGGCATCGATAGTAGTCGATAATGGAAATCCAATCAGCTGAAGCACCGGATGCAATCGAGCAACGAGCGATGTATCGATTTGCGGAAGCTGCCAGATCACCCTGCTGGAAAAGCTTAACCGAAATTGCGCCCTACGTTCGCCAGTGGTAAACGAAGCACCGGTCGGAGGTAGTGGTCGTATTCCATTTTATGGCAAGAACTGCCACCAACAACAAAGTTGCATGAATTAAATAACACCAACCAGCGTATCGGGTCGGGGTGCGCAGCATTACCGGTACCGGGAAGCCTTAGATCAACTGCTCATCCTAAATGGAAATGAGAAACCGAAATAGATTCGTGATAACTGAAGGGTTGAATGACTCACTAAAAGTATATTGTTCGTCTATCACACAGGGTGAAATGATTCTTCAACCCCCACAGACCATCTCACTTCCAAACTAATCCTCATCAAATCCGGCTGTGAATTGAAGTTTGGCTGGCGATTTGGTAGCAACCATAGCCTGGCCCACACCATTGGGGTCGGCAACCGACGGCGTATGAAAGACCGCACGGAGCAAATCTCTTTCGACTATTGTGGAAGAGCTTTTCCACGCCGCCATAAGCTGACTGTATGATTGTGCGCTAGGATCGGCTGGGACCCTTTTTCTTGGCAGCAGTTTCTGAATCCATTCGGTTTCTTTCCAAGAAAAACTGATAAACCGAGCAAATCGAATTCAACATTAGGTCGATCTCAACTGGTGGGAAGCAGACATGCTTACCGAGCGCTTTGGCGATAGCGATCCGGATTTTAAAGCACCTAATCACGTTACCGCCGCATCGGCCGGTGACGATGGCACGCGCGTTTTTGTGTGGTGCGGAAAAGTTTCGCATCGGTTCATCATCGACGATGGTGACGGCGTTGGTGGCGAATTTTGTGTGTGGGCTCTACAGGTTTGATGATTTCCCAAGCGAGTTTGTGTAATGTTCGGCATGTTTCGTGCTAGGATTCGCCGGGTGGCAGCATTAAAGCGTGAGCGTGCAATTGTATCGTTGCGATAGGAAATAGATTGGCGATTTAATCAACTTTATGCTTATTAACATCCATTTCTCGGGAAGTGTCTTCTCATGGGAAATTTGAAGCTTATGTTTGCTATTCTGAAAATAGCGTGAGAAAGAGTTTAGTTTGTAGTTTTTTAAACTCGCTTTCAATTATATTGTAAATTTAAACTTAGCTAGATGGCATGGCGCAGGTTATCACTGCAGACGAATGCTAATTTCTGTCAGGCATTATAATGTAAATTGCCTTAACATGACTTCAACAACAACAGACAGTAGATCTAAAACGAAACGATTTAATATCATTCTAAACCAATTCCATGGTCAGATCATTCCGATCTGACGCGTTCGGTAATTTACTCATTAGCTGTTTGATAATCTACTCCGTCAATGTCGGTGATGGAAAGGCTTTTTGTTGTTGAGCTGAGTGCTTACGGTGCATAGTAATTGTATAATTCAATTGTAATTAAATTATGTTCTGATGGATTGAACCGTACATTTCGCACCAGAAACTGTGGGGATTTCATGTAATAGAAATATGGGGGCTTAATAAAAAAGCACCACACGGTGATGTGTTTAATTGAATAAAAGGTGGAATTATTAATGCGGTATGAATTAAATTCACTTGCTAGTGATGTTCTGGCCCACGTATCCCACGAAATGCGATAGTAGCTGTAAATGTTACAAAAAGCCATATGGTATTTCAATTAAGCACTCCCGCACTCCCATTGAAAAAAGAAGTTTTTTTTTTATATATTATGGTATACCTCATTCATACCTCATTAGTCCGCTTGCAGCGTATATCAATTCTTTCGATGCGTAAATGTGACACAAACCAGCAAGTCAGTAATTATGGTACAATTTGTTTTATTTTTGATTTCGTCGTGGTGGACTTGCTGGCAAGTCCTTTTGACTTTTGTTAAGATTAGTAGCGTTTCTCATTCGGTTTTTGTCTGGCTCTCACGGTTGCCTTCCTGACCATTGAGCTGTTCTCCTGTCTGCTCACGAATAATCGCAAAGATTTTTCCTCAACACTGTTTAGTATTTATGCTTATTATGGTGTTAGTGGTGCTGATTGAATCAGCTTGTAGTTTTTGTTCTGTTTTGTTTTCGTAAATTTCAAAGAGAAAAAAGATTCAGTTGAAGTCATTTTGCCGTACAATTTTGGTTTTTAGTGTCTCTTCTTAATGCTTTATCATGATCCAATCGTATGCTTGCCGCAATACACTTCTCATACGTTTTAGTTCTATTACATACACTTTTCTAAATGCTTTAAATTTGGTTACAAATGAGTTGGATTTTTGTTCTGACCTGGCAGAGTCGATTTTCCAGGGAACCGCTTAGATGCCTTCTACTAATATTCCTTGTCCATACTAACATCACCACCAAACACTTTTCCTAGTAACTGCACAAACATCTTCTTTCATCTCTCCCTCTATTTGCGTCTAGTTCGTTCACAATCAGATTTGAGAATGAAGAAAATATTCAAATGTTTCATCAAATTTCAACTTCTCTCCTTAATTGAACCGGTTGATAGAGCATTGACCATCTTTTCCTACTGTGTTTTGCATTGTTGTTAGCAACAGCAAACAGGCCGCTATTCGATTTCTCTACTGTATTGCTCACCAAACTTCACGCCGCTTGACGACTTAACATCTACATGGAAACACGATTACGCCTCGAACAACTTTGTGGAAGAAAGACAAAGTATCCTTTCTCCTCCAAAGTATTCCTCTGTGCCGATTTATGTAGCGTAAGTAGCTATCTGAAGTCACACTTAAAGTACAACTTTGGTTTTTCTATTCTGTTTTGTCTGTACGATGACGATGTGCTTGTAACCAAGATAAAAAGGCTTTTGATCTTTCGGCCATTATGCTAATTATCCCCAACATCATATAGACTCTTTTGTGTCTAGCGCTTTGTATCCTTTCAAGAGCAGCGGCAAAAAAGCTCTAGATTTTCACTGTTTTTCATCAGCTGCTTTCAGTATTCTACAGTATTTCAGCTACACCTCACTATAAAGATCATGTACACTTACACACAAAAACACTTATGGGATCCTCGGAAGAACTCTCGAGGACCATCACACGCCCAAATCGTCTCGAATCTTATCGATCGTCCTTGGCAAAACATGGAACTCTTTTTGTGGGCGCCTAATTTACTAATGTAGTTATTATTCATTAGTTGAAGGTACTGTTCCTCTCAGATGCACTTCCTTCGCTTGGCAAACGAGGGAACACGCGATGGGCGAAGAAAGGGAGTAAGAAAGAGAGATTTATTTACAGAGAGATAGATGGAAAGATCAATCTTGTTGCTTATCGTATGGAAATGTGATCCTTCTAATATCATTTTCGATCACGCTCGAGACAAGAAATTATGCTATAAGTGTATGATATGATGCTATGAACGTTTTACAGCATCCCTGCTCCCTCCACTGATCGTCCCATTCCATCCATCATCGTCATGCGCACCCTGGTGGATGCAGAGGTTAGGGGGGGAATAAAAATGAATCTGTTTTCATTGTCCCAAACGTGCTAAATGGTTCTTTTGAACGAAATGTTGCTGTGATATTGTGTATGTTTTCGCACTCACTCTTTCATGTTTCAAAGAAGTAACACATGTTCCTCGCACCGTCTACGATGATGGATGGAACTCTTATCCATTGCGGATATGCTGACAATTCGTATGGTGTAAAGAAGGGTATAGGTTAACTAGGAACGAAAACGATCTAATAGTGAATGCCGTTCCTAGTGAACAGTAGAGATTTTACAAACAGAAACTCAACAATGAATGCATGTGCTTTAGCCCGCTCGTTTGGTTAATTTTCTGTTCACCTGTTTGTACGCCTCTTTTGCATGTCATTTCTGTTGTGAAGCATTGCTTGGTTTGTTGTAGTTTCCAGCAAGAACCTTATTTTCTTTCCTCTGGGAGATATGTTAAACAAATCGTTCTATTTTCCATCACTATTCCAGTCTCTGCGTCGCATTGCTTCTGGAGTGTTGACCCCATGCCGTGTGGGAAGCTCTTTACAATTGCTTGATCGAAGTTTTGCTAGTAGAACCCTCACTGTCCCAATATATTCTGCTACTGAGAAGCTGTGTCATACCTTTTCAATTGCTTTTAATGATTGTAACGATTATCCATATTGTTTGCCTGATACGTTATAAATGAACGATATGCGTGAATTGTAGACAGTTAACAACATTTATCGCAAATTTAAACGAAAATTATAATCATTAGGAAAAAGAAAGGGTACCAATTCCGCGATATAATCAGAAACGTATGAAGTGAAACTTTTTGGTGTACTAACTGTGGAATTATCTGGACAAACTCAAACTTTTTAATGAATAAATTTACATTTGGTAATGATTAACCAACAGGAAATAAGTCGTTCGAAACAGAAAGGGAGTAAAGGAACGTGAAGTTTTAACGCAACTCCCACAGCAGGATCATCATTTACTTTTTTCTGATGAACTATCAACTCGTTTCTCCCTCAAAAGGAAGTTTATCATTCCGCTGTTTTATAAGGAATTTACAACGAACCATTGCAGAATTTGTAACGTGAAAAGTTTAATTTTTAACTGAGATTAACGGAGCTTCCGGCTTCCTAGATGGCACTGAAACGAACCGTAAGAAGCTTACGATTGTAAAGGGTATACAACAGTCTCTAGGTACGTAAAAAAATAAATCCGGTTTGGTGGTATATTTTTGTTATTAGTCAAAAGCAAGGAAAACGAAAGGAAACATGTCAACTCTGTGAAACACGCACTTTGCCCACCGAAACGGCTCTGTTTCGCGAATAGCTCATTCATGTTGGTGAGTTTTGGAAATTAGTTTTGCAATTTCTCTTTGCTCTTTACCCCCTGTGAATGTAAGGAGGGAAAAAACGCTTAGTCCCTAAAACAGTCTTCAACCGTGAAGAGATGCTCTGAAAGTTTTCTAATTTCGATACATCAATCAATGGTGTGGCTTGTTTTTTTTGTTGCTACTTAAAATCGATATTCTCCGAGTGAAAGCGGCCAGAAACACGAGCAATATGTGTCGTGAAAGAAGAGAAGATAGTATCAGGTGAATGAAGACGAAACTGGTGACTGCGCTTGCGGCGTGTTGCTCAAAAATGTTCTCAGTCGAAAACACGTGGCGTTCCTGAACGCATTCTGCCAGGTACACCTACGGTGGAAAAGTTATCGTGGACGCGTTGCAGCTTCCGTGACGTGAATTTAGTCCATCGATTGACATCGTCGATAAAATACTTAAAATTACACAAAGAGATTTCTTAAGTTACCGATTCCTGGGGGCAGAATAAATAGGTTGAACTAGAAGTATCGTGGGCGGGAGAAGATTAGCTATCGTGTGGGAGCTTCGACCTAAGTTTTCTGTGCTGCTTGGAGAATGTTACCATGCAATCATGGCTATATGACGTAAAAGACTTGATGCTGGAGTAAAACATACAAAATCAACTTAAGTGCGGGTTCATTCGAAAGTTCTAATACTCTTGATATTTTTCATTCTCGTACTTCAAGCTTGGTACTAGCAACTTTCCGCTTCAAACCCGATTAACTATGACGTGCCGAGAGTACTGCTTGCTCATCTATGCGAAACTGTCCTACCGATCGTTAGATTTTCCCGGTAAACCATTATTATATTACTACAAACTACAACAAACAGAACAAAACTCAACATTACACTAAATGCAAACAAATAACATACGACGAAACATCTGCCCGTTGTGTTACGACTTTCCAAACAAGATTCGAATGAGCTTGCCCCGCTACAGAATACGCAAGTTACATGTTGGCGCTCGCACACACAGAACGAGAAAAGCTCCTTTCCACGCGGACTCTTTGCTAGTCAGGGCCGACAATTAGGGGACCATATATACAGATTACATCCAAACGGACGAGCTTCGTCTCCGTGTCGTGTCGGATCTTCTCATCCAGCGAAGTACTCATGCCCCGATGACACCCGCAGGAGTACTCTACCGTTCGTACCAACTACACACGGAAGCTCAGTAAAAATGGTAAACAGCTAAACCGGTTGTAATACTCCCCTCCGTGAAGCCGATGCGGTGGAGAGGCTTATGCCAGCGAGTGCACCTTCGCCGAGAGGCAGTTATGGAGCACGAATACTACCGGCTTGGGACAGCACTCCATGTCCAGTTCCTGGAAATAGCGGGAAGCGCGAAAGGAAGAGAAATGTTAGTGCTGCGAATCACACATCCTTAGTACGAGATCTACATCGAGGTTGAGGTCTATATGATTTCGCCATCGTGAGGTTGGTCTGGCCGTAGCGGAAGGACTTACCAGTTCCGCACCATCTTCCGTGCCGGAGAAGTCGAGGTACAGCAGCTTGTTGCCATCGTCGGCCGATCCTTTCAGCTTGTCGAAGGGGAATGTCCAGAGGGCTTTCGATGCAGGGCCAAGCCCACTGTCTAGTAGCGTAAATCCACGGTCCAGGTGTACGATTAATTGACAAGGGCGTCCCTGGGAAGATTGAGATTGAGCAAAAACGCAATTGAAAGAATATATTATGAGCACTTCTTTTTTCACTTTGTTGTGAAAGACTTTTACACGCTATGATTATGTTGTAAACTCGGCTGTACGTCAAATAGGATTCCAGGCGTACGAAAAAAAACTATCACCAAAGCCTCTTCGGACGAGTTCTCGTCCCCAGAATGTAGGAACGCAGGTGGGTACTGTTAATCCTTCAGCAGTTGCTCGCTTCAACCCACTCACCATCCGAATTCCAATTATTGGTTCGATTAGCCGTCGTATTTTGTCACCCCGGCGTAATCGTTTTAGTCACCGGCAGAACCGGCGGATGAGGTTCCGCTAAATTGACTGCATCCTTGCTCACCTACACTCACTAGTTGGTGTGCAATCTGCATTAGCACCATCCGGCAAGTGCTGCAACTGTTCCAAAAATAGTTCACCCTCATGGGCGGTTCGCTTGCAAAAGTGTGCCAAAGTTACGGCACGTGAAAGGTACGGCTTGGTACCGCACGATCCTTTTAACTGCTGGAGATGCGGGTGGCGTTGGGAGGAGAGCTACTTAAAGGTTAGAATCCGCCAAAACGTGGTCCGGTGCACGGGGTGGCAAAGGATGCCAATCGAAAGCTCTCGCGATTCCCAACCCCGTTTGCCAATTAATAACCGACCGAGCGCTTACTTCTCCTGTACACAGTGCGCTAACGCGAAATTCGATTCCGAGATTTTAATCCCGCTTGGCGGAAATTGCCACATTCACTGCCACTCCAACGCACTTTTGTATCGCGTGCGGCAACGGGGGCAGGGTTTTGGAAGAGGCAGCGTGATCCTCAAGCCGAGCAGAACGGAAACGGCCGATTAGCTTGGTGTAGAGGAGTTGGTAGCAAAAAAAAGAAACCAATGGGTCGATTGCTTCAACATCCAGCGTGGGGCAGTGTGCGGCATCAGCCGATGCGGCCGATGTGGTGGTTTGCCGTGGTTCTCAAAACATTGGCGAACTAAATGTGGCTCGTGTCAATAAAGCGACTCGCGAGCAAGCAACACGGTCAGCTGTGCCAACAATTTCAGCATAGCTGTTCTAACCGAAGCTTTACGCATGGTACACGCTTCTCTTTCGTTCACACTCTCGCTTGGCCTCACTCGTTCGATTTGATATTGCTGAGGGCATTTGGGATTAAGGTGTAGTTACTGTTATGTAGCGCTAGGCCCGGTTTGGACGAAGGCGAGCATTTTAATTAAACCGTGGGCTGATAAAGCGTTGGAAGCGTGCCACGAGTTTGCTTACCCGTACCGGGGTAGCAAAGAATTAAAGCAAAATCGATCACGCTTTATGTAACGATTAACCTCGAATCGAGGTAAGCATGGGCCGGTGTGAAACCTAGTGTAGCGGTATGGAGTATGATAGCGCCGCTTTGCATATTCATTTACAGTTTTAGGAGTAGTAGGATGAACAGAGAAGGAATGGGAAGCGACTGGCTATCCGGTATGATACAAATCGGATCGTTTTTGGTTCCGAAGAGGCGGCAAGCTGAAGGTTTGAAAATCGAAGTGATGAGTAACGCAAAATGAGTGCAATCATCAAGGGAATGAATGGTTATGGTAAATAGGCTCCAAAATCCATTTTAGTGCCAGCTGCAGCAACTGTGTTACTATCCAGGATATGGCCAAGCTTTGGTTAGCGCCTAAAGGTATGCAATACACCGTAAATTTTGTTTAAATGCACGATTTAAACCGTCCTTCTCGTCGTCCCCTTTTACTCACCTGAAACAGGCAACGGAAGGAAAACTCTCGCTGACAGATGATGGCATTATGGCAGCCCTGCACCAGCACGCGAGCCCACGCCGCCATGTCCCGGTTCGTCTCCGACCGCAGCCAATGGCTAACGACGCCCCGTGTCGTACCGCACCGGATGCAGAATACGCTTGAATGTGTGCTCTTCAAGGAGAGAAATAGAAAGAGCACAAAAAAACCAAATGAAACGATGAAAATGAGCAAACAGAAAACGTTGAGAGAGAGAGAGATAGAGACAGAGCAAACAGGACAAAAACGGGTATGCGTAAAGGCAAAAACGCTTTTCCAAAGTACGGAAGACTGAATGCGCCAGCTACCTCCCGTGTGTATACTTACCGAGTTGGATCCGACGGTTGATGTGTTGCCCGCACCGGCTAAGCGAGTGGCCACCAGGGGACAGCTTTCGAACGGTCTGCTCCATGCTTCCACCGACCAGGGTGCACTTTCGTACAGGCTGCCGAACGGTAGAAGAAACGAACAATGGGCGAAAACATCAGCATTTGGCGCAAAAGGTTTACAAAAGCGCGTGTGTAAAATGGCAAATAATAAATGTATATACACAAACAGGAAAAACAAAAGAAATCCCATTGGAAAAAAGGGGAGACAACAAAAACGCCAGGCAACTTTGTGTGTGTAGAACGAATTCAACACAAAAAAATTAAAAACAAACGTAAACGTCTATGGAAAAGTAACGGGGACGAGGCTTCTCTCTCACCCCACCCCTCTCTGTGCTTGTGGGTAGGTTGCGAAGGATACGCCAACGATATTTGCGAGACAAAGTCCAGAAAACAATGGCAGCAAAAGCATACCAGCAAAACCATCCCGCCAGGCCTGCCTCCTTCCCTTTTGCAGCCTCTAGCTGGACACAATGTCTAACCAAACAAAAGGACAGCATTTGATAAGCGTAGGGACAAAAGGAACGGTCAACAGAAAGGAAAAACGGCAACCTCCACTCGCCGTCTCGCTACTAGCTTTCTCGTAATGAGCTTAGTACTCGCAATATTTCAATTTGCCCTCGAGGAAATGGAAGGAAAACGAGGGTGGAGGCGAAATTATTTCAAGATTAGATTCCACCTCCTCAAACCCGCCGACCCACTGAATGAGACGCCACGTTCTTGGAAGAAAATGTAGCATTAAAAACCGAAAAAATAGCAAAGATAGTACACGAAACGGTGGGCAAAGGTGAGGCGCCCAACGTTTAATGCTGTTGCAACCGGTTTGACGTCGCCGGGTCGCTTTCGGGTTGAGTGCAGGAAAAACTGGCACGAAATTTTCCTAGCGTGTTCTTCCGCCTTCGGATGTGTGGGGTGTGTTCGTTTCGTTTGCTGAAGCTGGTTTTCGTCGTGCCATATTTGATAAAAAGTGAAGATAAAAGCGAAGCAAATGAAGCAACAAAAACGATGCTTTTCCTCCTTGATGCTACATGGTGGAAACTGTGTAGCAAGGATGAAAGGTAAACAGATGAAACGGGTGAACATGGAAGTCAAGGCGCGCAATGGCAATCGCTACCCAAGTGCAAGTACGAAAGTGCATGAAATGGTCAACATTTACTCAGCACCATGCCCCTGCTCGTCGACCAAGGTGGGACCTTTTTTCGTCAAGCGCTTCCCTTCGAATTGCATTCGTATTACACATTACTGGCAGTGTTGTTAGAAGCACTACCGCTGGAGACGAAACATTGGTCGCCAAACACAGCACACAGCAATCGAACGGCAAAGAGGACGAACGAGAGTACGGCAGCCAGGGTACCCCGAACTGTACAAATGTCCACACGATGTAGCGGCATGCAATTTAAGTGCTCAACAGCCAACAACGAATAACGAAGCCGTTGGTCGCGGGAGCGTGAAAAGGAGCTGGGCGCAAAATAAAAGAAGTCATCCGAAACTTAAACAAAACAAAATACTTTTGTTGACAGTAATTAAGGAAGCATTCGGCAGTGGAGCTCCAGTATTTTTTGTGTGGGCGGTAGCGGGTTGAAAAATGTTCTTTCTCCTTCTACGTTCCTTATCTCGAACGCAGCGTGGAGCAGATGAAGCACCCGTTGCCGCCTCTCGGATGGATGATACTTAAATGTTCTTTTTTTGTTTGCCTTTCTTCGACGATAATTAAGCTCTTACAAGCGGCCTCGCTCGGCAGACAAAATGCTGCATTATTCGTGTAGTGCTGGCTGCTGTCCGAAATGCAATGAATGCAACCTGAAGGACCGTTGGCAAGTAGATGAAACGATGGCATTTTGTCGAGATATGGAGTGTCGGGGTTTGCGATTTACGATAGGAGGAGGTATGAACTTAAAGAGAGATATTTAGCGCTACGTGCCAGGTGTACGTTGAGCACCTTTCAAATGCACTGTTAAAGCTTATTCTGTAGCAGTAAAATGTGTTTTACGTAGCGGAATGTCGCGAAAAGGATGAGAAAACCTTTTTCACCTAATGAATTATAAAGGAATTAGAAAGCTGTATCTATATCTATCTTTCGATTTTATACCAGTTATTTTCCGCTGAACCGTGGATGGTTGGATGGTTGGATGGTTACTTCTTCAATTAAGCTTCTTTCGTTTATCTAGAAAGATTAACATTTCTTCCGGGGGTTTATCCACGATTGATTTTCCATCTTTCTTCTGAATAGTGTCCCTCCGAAGGGAGCAAATTTTCGCTTGCCGTAGAACATATTTACATATTTGATTATTCATTCGTACCTTCCACCACCGGCAGCTTCCTCATTATCGCGACCGTTTAAGGTGCAAGTGCCCTTTTCGTTTGGTTTTTGGCGTGATTTATTTGGCCTCCCACGCCCGAACGATGACGGGCGCGCGTGATACGACATCATCCTGTCGCCGGAATCACGGTAGATGATTTCGGCAACCGTTCATTGGATCGAATAGGAGAGGAGGAGGCAGTCAAGATTTACGATGGCGAATCGCTCGCGTATGAGCAGAGGGCAGGAGTAGGGTTGGCTGTTCGCAAATTCACAACCAAAAATCTTTCGAGTGGCAAATTTATCGCACCGTTTGCACGACAAACTTTTCAATTCCGGAATTGTCGGCTCAGAGGAAGGCTCAGGTTACGTGAGGCAGTAGACCTCAAGCCGAAAGTGTGTCTTGAATGGAGGTGGTTTTCACGTGGTAAGAGAATTCACGGCTGGTTCTGTCGGTTCCAATTTCCCTTTCCTTTTCGAGAAATTGATTGCAAGCAATGATACGGCAGGTCTATGTGTTTGTGTGCATTTAACTTGTGTAAACGGTTGTTGATTAGCATCAGGTCATATAGAGGAAAGAGAGGACTAGACAGGCTCTCATCGGTAGTCTTTTCGAAGAAGTTAAAAAGTGTCGTTTGTTACCAAATAAACAAATCATCAAAAAGTACATGTTGTCTATTTTCCAGCGTGGAATCTTTCATTATAATGACGTGGAGATTGAAATGGAAAGTACTTAAAATATGAAACCTCATGTGCATTGTATAATTAACTCTGCATTGCATTCTCGAGCCCATTTGCCATTCGATAGGCATCGTATATTAATTATCAAACAGTCGGATTGCATTTTCCAATATACCTCGTATTCGAAGCATGGTTTAAGGCATTCGGCAATGGGAATTCCTTGGCTTTGTGACATCCCTGGACGCTTCCCTCTTGCATCAAACAAGTTCCATTTCGTTGGTCAATTAGAAATCCATTCAACTCGAAGCACCAACCTAGAAGGATGCATCTGGAAATGCTTTGGTTCGCTCCATTACCGGTGGGAGCATGTAAGGAGGGTTTGTGTAAGGAGGGTGTGGTAAATCAAATTAATCATTCCTCGTTCGGCTGGAGCTGGAAGCTAGCTTTCAATTTGTGCAGCTCCTACAGCCCTGGCCCGAAGAAGCAGTGAGCACCATTATCTTTTACGACTGCATATCGGGGCCGTCCCTTTGACTGGTGTCGTGGTGTGCCAACTACATTCCCCGAATTGATATTAGTTTAGACATGCTTGATCCCGAGGTTCCTTAATCAAGCTGACAGCTGAACCTTCCCTCGTGACTGTCGTGATTTGAAGATGTGTACGCGTGGGGGTGTGGTTTTGTGTGTTTTGGATGCCCCAGCGTTCGCCACGAAGATACGAAAGTGCGTTACGTACGATTGCTCAAGCTGCAAGTCAACCCGGTAGCCTTTTGCATCAACTTGTGGCCACTGTGGATAATTACGATTTCATCCTTCGCAACCACCGACAGCCGGTGTTATCAAGATGCAAGGAAATGAATGTTTGTCCAATGTGAAACGCTGATTCGCATTCGAGTAGAACGATGAAACTGTGGGAGTTAAATTACGATTTGGCAAGGCTAAGAAACATCGTTTCAGGGAGTTGTACCTAGGTGGATAAAAATCAAGCGGATTGTTTTGCTGGGTGCGCTTTGTATGCCGAAACGAATAAACAGAGCATCATCATTTCTAGTTGCGTACTTTAAGGTCAGAAGTACTTTAAGTTAAGAATTACACCATAATTTGATATTTATTCTATATTTAAATCATTTATAATCTTGACAGCGAAATTCTTACAACTCTCAGAACAAATTGATTCCCATATTTTCCCTAACCTGAAATGAGAAGCAGAAATAGCTTTGAGCTAAAGACTTCAGAAGAAGAAGAAAAAGAAGAAGAAGAAGAAGTAGAAAGACTTCAGCATCTAACGTAGTTTGTAATTTCACTGTGTTCAACAACTGGTTAGATTGTGCACTGGTTTACCCATATGCCGGACTGGATGTAAATTTCCATACCCTTTTCGCGCATACGGAGCAAACGCAGCGAGTCGCTGACAACGGTCGGAAGGATCTTACAAGGTGGTTGCAAGTACAACTTCCAACCTACCTGCCCGTTACTCTCGCCTCCAACTACAGAGAGCAGTGAGTGGAACGCGACTCGGAAAGAGGTATTTGTAAAATTACAAATGTTACAAGCTCCAACCATCAACAACCACCCTTCCAAACATTGTTGGTTCCCGCTTGTTTTCCCTTCGCGATCCCATCCAACATTTATTAACCGCAAGATTTTATGCGTAATTTATCGTACACGGAGTTTCCCGGTCGGCAAATATTGAACTAGGGAGGGTGTGAGGTGTACGGGCGGGCGAAGAAAATGAAAAGCGTGATAAGCGCTAGATAAAAGTTAGAACGTGAGCCGGCACACACAGACGCAAGAGTTTGTCTTTGCGCGTCGGGCGCATATCAATGTTTCGGGAAATCGTGGCCAAACTCGGTGGTGAACACTCGATTCCCAGCCGTCGGCTAGTGGCGTTTCGAATCGTGACCATCCGAATGGGAATGGATGGCTGAGCTCTCACACACCTTCCTCCCGTCTTCTTATGTTGAACGGTGCGGTAGTTTTCCGTACCGGTGGTGGTTCTAAACGAGCCAAGACATGTGTTGTTTTGTGTGTACGGAAGTTTGCTACGGTTGTTCGGTTTGTACGCGGGAGTTTGTGTTCGTGACTTTTCGGACTGCAACACCTTCATCTACGCTTCTTCGAACTTTCTCGCCTCCCCCGTTCGGTGCCAAGACGAAAGACAAAGTTCTGCGTCCGAAGAATCATCGACTTTTGGAAGCCGACATACCGTGCGCCGTTCTGCCGGCTGAGGAACGGATTTCATGCGAAGAAATGTTCCCGCCGTCGTCAACCAAGACACTTAATGGAGCCACCGCGCAAACAAACTGAGGGATCAACTTTCGGGCTAAAAGCATGCGTTATGCCGTCAGTCACGGAGTGGCCCGCCAGCAGCCCCGTCACGGATCGGTTCAGCACCCTGGAAACCACTCCGACCGATGTGTATTTGGTCAAAGTTTTCCACGCCTCGAACATACGGAAACGTGATTTTGGTTTTGGGCTCGCCTTCCGCCCTCGGTAAAAGGGTAAATGTTGCAGAAAGTCTTTCCGCTACTTATCATAACATTAACTATTGGTGATGGCAATATTTTGGTTTGGGCGCATCAAGCCTAAAACAAAGGTTGCAATATATAACATATATATGTATTTCTAACCTTATCATTTTGTTCTATTTACTTGAAGTGTAGTACTTCCTAGACTTATGGAAAAAGGATTACTTGCGTGCTCGGAAATCGCTGTTAGAATGAAGCAAATTCGCGAGGAAGCAAGGAAAAGAGGAAGCTCTTAAAGAAAGTAGCAACGCCAAAAGCTGACAAATCTGGTATCCGTTTTCGAACCAGCTTAAAGCGTTATGTACGCAGCAAAGGAAAACCAGAAACAGCCACAAACAATCATCTGGACATTATCTTCATGGGTGGTAGCTTTCGGTCGTAGCTGTTTCAGCGAATGCCTTTGCCATGTGGAAGATATGTTTACAACAGCAAAAGTGTGTGTATGTTGGTGGAGAATGTGTAGTTCATCCATCGTTCTTTTTCCGCACGCCGATGAATGTGTTTTATTCGCCGTCCCCATTCTTTTCGGTAATACGACCATTATGGAGGAAAGGTACTGAAGAAAATCCATGCAGGAAATGTGGGCCGGACATGATGGTGGTCAAAACATTCCCGAAAGGACACACTGACAGTCCGTCGTTCCAGCTCCCGGTTTCAATTTACTTTCCATTCTATGGACGACCAAGCCAAGCAATACCGAAAGGAGGAAGAATGGGGGTGGAAAAGCAGGATGAGGTATAGACAAGCATAAAATCCTGAAGACAATCCGGGCCGGTGGACAAGTGAGGTGACAAGGCATGATGGTCTTTACTTACCGCAGCTCACGATCGGTTACTGCAACGAAAATCGATTGCCATTTGTCCAGTTCGTCGGAGCTTTCCGAGCTGGATCGTCCGTTCTGTGGAGAGAAAAACCAAAAAGACCAAGAAAATAGAAGACGCGTGTTAAAAAACGGCGAGAAAAACGGACACATAAGAAGGAACTACAAAAATGAAAAAGAAAAACAAACGAAACGAAAACTTTGCTCGAAACGATGGTGGAATAAAGGCAGAGATAAAAGTTGATGAGTTTCAACACATACACCCAAGCTGCGCTCTTTCGCATGGAGCTCCAATCTTGCCGTCTTCTGCGATTGGGCCAAGCGCACTGCACAGGGAACGGTTGTGTTTCTCCTTGGCATGTCCGTGCCCAAACCCTTCGTTTGTTGATTGGTGTACACAATTGTGGTTAAAGGTACTGCTGCTTGTTTTCTCCGGGTTTTTCTCGCAGCCCTTTTATCTCTACTTGCACCCGGGAGGGTTAGATTTTCTAAAACCCCTACCGTAATCGAAGTCGAAGTGCAAATGGTGCACATTCCGGGCTGATTGCAGCCTGAACATCACAGTCAATAGAGCCGATAATGAACGACAGCTCGATTGAAAGACAGGACAGATAAGTCAAAGTAAGGAAGGGACTTTAAAGGTGTGTTTTTTTTTTCGTCGCATTTAGTGTGTGATCGATGAGGAGACATTATGGCACACCGCATGGGAAAGGTGTAAAACGTTTTTGTATTTTCCGTGACATTTTTGGTGAAAAATGGATTGCTTTATTAAGTATCCAAGCGCTGATGCTCAATTAAAGATCGTGGCGCTTTCAACATGTGCACCGCTCTATAACCCAACCCCCAAGAGCAAACCATTTCATTAGGGAACTTTTTGCATTCCACCAAACCTGCAAACTCTGTCCCTCTTCCTCTCCCCTTTTCTCGCTCTCTATCTCTATCGGTTTATCCAAAGAGATAAAACGAAAAACCATAACACAAAAATAGAAAACATCAGCAGCAGCAGCAGCAGCAGCAGCAGCACAGACAGCACGCTGCCACTTTCGGCAACCGTGCAACGGGTGTCCAATTAAAACAGGGCAGCATAATTAAACTTTTCAGCTGTAGCTATCGTGTGCGCGCGTTCTGTCAGAAACCTCCTTCGTCCCTGCCCCGGTGCGGTTGAGGTTTTTGGAAAACCCTTCGCTATTGTTGTGTTTTGTCCCGGGTGCTAGGGAATAAGCTTCCTCAACGTGGAAGTGAAACAATGAACAGTGTGAACGAGAAGCGTCCATCGGTAGAAAAACGTCTTCGACAGCTCGACCGAGAGGTAACCGCTCGTCAGCTGTGTGCTGCACTGATAGCCTACCTATCAGGCGCACAGCGAACGAGTTCCGCCTGGTTGCGATTCCGTGTGCCGTGACTCACCTGCTCGCTACCACTCCGCCGACTCAGCCAGCCGATGTGTTTCAGCTCGCCGATGATCGATACCAGCGCTCGGTTTGCATCCAGCAGCGCCTTCTGAGTGCTCTTGCCGATGGCGGAGTGCAGCGCGTTGAACCATGTGGTCGCTTCCTGGGGGTCCATCGCTCGCAAGATGCACGAATGGATACCATCCGGTGAGTGCAGCTCTATGCAGCGATTCTCTGTGAAAAGAAGGCAAAGGAAGTATGTGAGAAAATGGAACATAAAACTGGGTGCTGGGATGATGTGCAGCTTTAAAGAGGCGTAAATAGGCTGCTATTGAACGAATGAATGTTGTGGAATGATGTGAAAAGAATTAAATTGATCGCAAGAACAAGTAAACTGGTATGTGCTTCTTTATTTTTTAGGAATAGTGTAAACATCAAGCTCAACATTCACCTTGAATACAGCTTGAATATCAACAGCCATAACACAGCAAAGACGTTGAAGCCTGCAAGACTCAAAGACGTGCATGTCAGCAAAACGAATGATTCGATTATTGTTGAACCGATTCCGTTCCAGAAATGGCTTAATCGGTAATGCTCCTTTTTCCCCGTAGAATGCTGCATATAGCTGAGGCTGTGATTACATGGATTGTGTTGCAAAGCTCTTCCGGCCAAAGTGAATTAATTAATTGCTGTTTTCCAAGAGCGGTGCTTATGGGGAAAATTTGTGTTCCAGCTGATAACGCGAATGAGCTCCGGTTGGGAAAAATAATTTCCTCCCGTGCCCGTCTCCTTTTCCGGCTCTTCTTCCACGACGCGCTGGTTGGAGAGAAGGTGTCAGTTTGACTTCATTACGGTGCAAGATCAAATCAAATTGTCATGAAAGTAAAATGAAACGCGCACTAATTAGAGGAAGGATAATGAAATTACCATCTCTAGAGGAGGAGTGGCGCCTTGCACGATCTCTCCTTCTCCGAGCCTCTCTCTAGAACGGAATTCAAACCACCCCCCCCCTCACCTGTTCCATATTTCGTTTTCTTTCCCGCACACACGTATAAGGCAATCACAGCTCAAGGTGACCGTCCGGTTAAATGAACCATTTCGATCCCAAGCATTGTGTTTGGTCCCGAAGCGTCGTCGTCGAGGTGGATGCACACTATATTAGCATGCACGTTAAACCTGCTGGTGTGCCCCAGCGGAATGTAATTAACCTTATCCACAGGAGAAAATGCAACGGATCAGTGGTAGTGACCGTGAGATACAAGAGTTGGTTCAACTCTCCCACCGAGTGCTGGGAGCCAGGACCAGCTGCACTCAGATATATGTGTGAAACTGTGACACGACGACAGGTTGCAATAGGACACCGATCCATTTTGAAGTGTTTTTCAGGGTGAAAGAGTATGTTAAAGTGCCAACTATCTATTGAGCCAAATGCAATCAAGTGTAGAATAGTTGAATTTTGGGGAAACTAAGGAGTCCTGTAAGGACGTCTCCTTTTTTGTCTATTAAACTATCAATTTTTATACTTTTCACGTCTCTTTTGAAGTCTTCCTCCCCATATCCCGATAATTTGTGTCGATGAGTCGATCATTTGTGTTCTCGAACACACCCCTCAGGTCACACAATCTTGCACCAATAAATCGTGTCCCCCTTTTGTCACCCAACAAACGGAGACCCTAGACACGACCGTTTAAGATAAGAAAATTTGTGGCCCTCCGCACGCAAAATCCTTTCGCACTAAGGCTAGCACAAACAAGCCTCCCTTCCGCTCGGCACTTGTTGGGCATGGAAAATTCGATTTGCAATAAATTCAACCACGATTTTAGCGTCACGAACGGTCACGAACGTAACACATTTCGTTGGCACAAAAAAGGGGATGGAGATAAAATCTCAACATCGTGTTATTTATGTGTTCGCTCTGGGGGATTCCCGTTTGATTGGCATTGGGATACTGTATGGAAATGGGTGGAGATGGTGTATGTTTGTGTGTTTTTCATAAGCGAGTTCGTTTTGCTTCACTTATTTCAACCACCTTTCCGTCCATACACTTGTTTCGGAAATAAAACTCCTTCATGCTCACGTTTCACGTTGGAGCTTTGCGGCAACGTTCCTTCCCTCTTACTGTACCAACATCTTGTACCGCGTCTTATCGGAGTGTTGACGTAAATGGTTCATAATATCGTATGTTTTACCGCGCGTATCTTTGGCGCTCAAAGCGTGCTTAAGAACGGGATGTTATGGGAGAACTTTTGTATTCTGTAAAATGCGAGAAAGAAAAAAATGTTTGTAGGCATGACGGCTTAGTGGGTGGTGGACTGCAACATAAATTTACAGCCAGGACAGCAGTAGCAATAAGCGGGAAATATCATGCACACATGTGTGGGTGAAGATCAAACGATGCAGTTGGGATGATTGTTTAGAGATTTTCCAATTTCTTTCGCTTCGTATTTTTACTCATCTATTGAAAAGCAGCTGCAATTGATTACCCGATGCTGGCGGTGGTTTACGATCGTTGCAGTGAAATGGCGAACGTGACGTTGGCGATGGGAAGTTACGGCAAAACTTTCGGTATGATCTTCCTTTTTCGTTCGTTCGTTCGTTCTTGCGGGTGCTTATATGTTCTTGCAATGGCAGAACTATTGGTATGTTTTATTTCCGCGCGCTTCTAAACTTTTCCACTTTTGTTTTCATGTACTGTCCCGGTGGAGTAGATGGAATCCGGCATCGGTCGGTAGTAGCAAATAGCAGCAGCAGTACATACCATGCACAGATAAACCGTTGCCCTTCTTGATGCTGAAAACTCAGACTCGGGGAATTGGTGAATGATATTTCAACTTTTCTGTGAGAGTCGGCCATGCACTGAAGTCAGTGATGGTTGTGGATTGTTGCAGAAGAAGAGCATTCCCGATTGAAGTGGGATTTGGTGAAAGTTTGTTGCTAGCAGAAAGCTCGCTTCTCCTCTTTTCCTGCGAGTGTAAGCTGATATGGCTCGCTGGTCGGAATCACAAGTTATATCAGGGATTTGCTACTCAATCGTTGTTTTCATATTGGTCGTGAGGGACAACAGACTGCAAAGAAGAGTGTGCAGGATTTTTGGAGCGAACCTTGTACTGAACTTGATGCTAACACACGAGAATATACTATGTACGGGTAGTATTGAATATAAGCATCTCGAACTCGATACAAGATGTTCTGGAATAGGACTACTGACCAGTTTACTGAACCGTAAAATGCGCTAAGTAAAAATTGTTTTTAAAAGTTTAACACACCCACACACATCTGCGTTTTGCTGGAAGTACAATTTCGCTCTGGTGATGGTAAAGATGGAGGTAATTTTCCCTTCTTTCAGATGGACAGAAATGTATTTCCATCCTTCCGTGCTATGGAAGCAGCTTTCCGTGGGAAGGAAGCTCCTGCGGATGCGAAAATGTGCTAAACCAAAAAAGTGACGGCTTCTGGGCTGAAGTAGTAATGCCAAGTGGCAACTTCTTACGGTGAGAGTTGTTCGGAGTGGAACGGCCAGGCCGGTTGGAATTCAGGAAGGTGTTGTGATTCCCCTGGAACAGCGGGAATCATTGGAATTGCTTCCTTCTTACTGTCACTACTGCTCCTCTCAGTACGTTTTTCTTGCGCTGTATCTCTCTCGTGTATGCGTCAAACACCAGCTACTGCTTCTTATCCGTAGCATTGCTTCTCACTGGCAGCCATCAGATTCATTGCAAGTTTTCCTCAATTTTTAGGATAAGACGGGGGCTTTTGTTGAAACCATCCCTAATCCCACCAGGAAGCGAATATTGCTCAGTCTCCCGAGGGTGATGGTAGACAAAAGGGAGAAGCAAGCCACTGCTGCCGGCTCTGGCAAGGAAGCGACGGTAAAGATGTGGAAGATTTTGTATGAAAAATAAAAAAAGGAAACCGGAAATTACCCCATCTCATTTCTATCATCATATTTTTACCGCTGCCGTGTCAGAAAAACGCACTCACAGAAAAGGAAGCCCTTTTGGTGCCTTTACCTTCGCATCTTTTGCTGCTTATAGCGGGAGGTAAACGGTAAAGGTAAACCGTTCATCCTTGCTGCTGTTTGAACGGAAAGAAGGGTGATTTTTTGTGCTCTATCTTCTTTTTTGTGTTGTTGTTGTTTGAAAAACCAGAGATCGGGAATGAAGAAAAACGACCCACTGCGTTATGGAAGGGCAAGTTGGGAAGCAACGTACGGAGTAAAGAGTAAAGATAGGGAAACAAGGACGAAGCTTTCGCACCAATTCCCGGCCAATCCATTTGCCGAGATTTCTAGCCGATTTTCTTCCGATTGCGTTTGTGGCATATTTCCGGGAATGTTTGCCCGTTTTGCAAGCACCGTGTTCCATTCCCTTCCAAATGGCTGGCACTAGTAGCTTACTTGAAGGGTTTTGGTGAAGACGGTGCTGGGCAGCGGATGGTTGCGTCGGCCCTGTCCTGTCGGTTTGTGGTTTTACGCGGTTCTGCTTGATTATGACAAATGTGTGCCGTGGGATTTTCGTGCTACAGGTGTGGTAAAGCACGATTTACGGCACCACATAATGGCAATTGCCTGCGAATCGGGGCAAATTTGCAAGACTTGTGGAACCAATCGAATTGGGGATTCGGGCGGATTGGAATATTTTAAAATTATGCAAAGTGTAAGTACAAATTAAATTATGTTTCTTGAATGCTTGCACCTCCAATGACATCGATCACCCTGTTGCATACGACAACATAGAAAAATGCTGTATACTTGCCATAGAATGAAAGAAGGTGGATGGAAATGTGAAAACACTCCTTTGCTATGTATCAGTTTAATTATTTCCTTAGCAAATATGACATGCAATCGAGCCAGCTCAGTAGAACTTGCTCAAAATCGATACTAGGCACTCGAAACTTGTGAAAAGTATTACCGTCTGCAAAGTTTTTCCAAACCATTTCATGCTACTTTTTGTTCACTGAACATTGGTCGTCGGGATGAAGTATCTTATTTAATGTCTGTGTCAATATGTCCATGAGTGAAATGAGTGAAATGGATGTCCTTTATAATACGAGTCTTTTGTTGATGGGCAATCAATAAAATAAAGTCTTGCTGGTATTAAGACCATCGTAGTATCGAATTAAAAATTTATTATATTCAACGCTCTCGATAAAATACACACTCCTTTGTAAGGACTGAATCAAACGAATTACAAACTTTGATTGGGTCGGGCAAATGGTAGCGTGTTGTTGGGTTTGTACGCAATTGCCGCTTGCTTATAAAAAGCATCAACACTGATCAATCGATTGGAAATTGTTTTAATTTTGCTGCAGTTGACTGCACCAAGAGCCGAGTAGTCGCTGCAGCACTTTGGTCGGCGTTGCTTTTGTTGACCTCATAGAATTGAATTGGGTTCAATTTCGGTGCCTCACTCCCTCACCTGGCACTACGTGCGGGAAAAAGTTAGCTGGAGTCAAACCTTGGCATCAGTCGGTTCGTTCTTGCACTCATATGCATTTGTGCAGTATACTGCAGGACAGTTTTCCGAGTGGTGAATCGATCTTGGATCCACGACACACATACACACGGCAAGCTGAGGTTTGTTGGCTACCGTCGGACACAACATTTTATGCCTTTGTGTACTGTTGGTGCGCTGGTCAACAGCAGCAGGACATCCGCCGCTTGCCACGGTTCCGACGACCATACGGCACGAGGAAAGGACGGTTAGTTGGACGAAATTGAAAACTATCAAATGTGCTTCAAAGCTTATTTGACAGCTTAATAGTGTGCGAATATGTATGTATGTGTGTGTGTGTGTGTTTATGTTGTGGCGGGTTGCCGTGCATGCTGTTGAATAAATCGAACACATGGTGGAAGCGCCTGGTACTTTGTACAGCCGCAAGGGTAACCGATGGAGGCGTACGGTGTCTCGTGCGCCTATGAACGAGATAACCTAGCGCGAACGCGTTCGGTGCAAAATTTCACTTTGCACTTAGTAAACAGATCATGCGATTTGTTGGAGAAGGAGAGTGCATCATGAAGTTAGGCACCGTTTTGTCGCTAAATGTATTTATGATTTTAAACAGCAACTCTTTCCTTCTGAATATATTACAGGTGTACACTGACCGCGGCTCACTTTCAGATACGCTTTACATTTTTATCGGTTTTCTTTAGACGAACGAGAAAAACTATGCAGGGAATAAGAAAGGTTGAATCTTTTGACACTCGCACGGGGCAGCGAACGGTACAGAGAAACGCTGACACGGTTACAGACAACAAAGTTTACTGCACTGACTTAAGAGTGTAGCAACTGTGACTGGCCCGCTTTCGGAATTCACAGACACCCCGGGTCCTATGGTACTGAGGAAACAGGGAGTGTTTTCTCCCCTGCCAAGTAAGCAAGTGCATGTAAAGTAGTGATTTATTCAAGATTTTATTATTTGCTTTATTCGCTTCTCGTCATCTCCCCATGGGACGACCTCCCGCAGAGATGGAGTTGAGCATTTTTTTTCTTCTTTTCCGCTAGTGAAACTTTCTATTTGCATAGAGAGAAAAAAAATGCAAAAAACGACCCTTCAACGGGAGCTCGTTCGTTGCAGAATCTCTGAAGTCTGAAGATGGGGAACTGTGTTTGTGCATGGTTCTTTTATCCAGTCCCCTGCTGCCTGTACTCTTAGATGTAGTTTGTTTTGAGAAGCTTTATCTATAGCGCTGGTGCTGGGTGGGAGCAAAGGATAGCGAGGAGGTTGAGTAAAACCAAATCCTCACCGAGCGTGGCATATTGCTCATGATTTCCGTGGTGTGCTGGCAGCCGTATTTTATTGGCCATACTTACTATTTATGCCTCTGCACCAGCGTGAACGGAAGTGTGTTGGCTTTACTTCAAATTTACTGACAGATCAAGTGTTCCAGATTCTGAAGGACGGTCCTTTTCATTGTTTAGTGAAATGAAATAGTAGTGAATTTATTTTTCAAGATATCTTTTGCCATGTACGCTTCTAGCTACAAGGAAAATTGTTATCACGCTCTAAAGAAATCCAATAATCCGTTTGTTTTAGTACACTCTATTTGGAACGTTTTATGCTAGTGAAATGCAATGAGTAGAAACTGTTACACAAATCAAACATCCGAGGCTCGAGATTATCGTACGGAGGCAAGATTTCAATTTGATGTACAGTTTATTTTCCATTTTCCATCGATTTACCGGCACGCTGGTGCAGGCAGAGGCGTACCGAAACCACCTCCTAGAGGGGTCGCACTATAACAACAACAGGAAGGAAGCAGAGTCCTGCGCAGGCGACGACAACACGCTCCCCCCACACACACATACAGCTGTCGGGTGTATCGGGCAACAAGATGTATTTATCGTTTTGTTTTATCTTTCAATCGATCGATTGCTCCGAGGGATCGATAACGGATTTCGTCGACACCTCTCTCGCCCGCAGGCGTCCGGCAGCCCAGTAGCCCGGGACGGGAAAATAAATGGTCCACACAGGGCCACATGTCAACACCGACCCGGCAGGCTGAGAGATAGGTGTAATCATCGAGCCTTCAAGTGCTGTGGGGCTGCTGGGGACTGATTGCTATTGGGTTTCTGGAAGGTTATAGCGCTCGAAATGGCAACCTTCATCGCACTCACTTTGAAGACTTTCTTCGGTCAACGAGTGTCGATTATCGTCGGATTCATTTCAGTTCGTTTGCGCGTGTGTATCTGTGTGTGTACATTATGCTGGTGAAGTTCCCATTTACCATTTGCCAATCTTGTGCTCGACAAATTTAAAACACAACTCTGCTCGCCAAAGCGGCTCCGGATCGGTGCAATGCAAACAAGCTGAAATCCGGGTTATACCCATTCAATTTGAGCTTGTTATCATGATAGCGCACTTGTGCGCCCTCCCTTACACTGTACTTTCATCCCGGTTGCATAGATGGAGGAGTTTGTGTTTGCAAATATAAAGTTGGTATGTCAACAAGACCGAAAAGCTGTTTTCTGTGAAGCATCTGCAGAGTGCAGGACACGTCTCATGAGCTTCAGAGGCATTGGGAGCCACCGCCGTTTGTTCCTTTCTTAGCAGCGGCTGTCATCCATTCCTCCAAGCGACTGACAGACGTTTCACCAATAAGCACCAAAAGCTTTTGGTAGGGAATATTTAGCTAAACCGAATTGAAATAAATTACCGAAGGTATTGAGCCAGATCAAGCAGCTCACACTCCTGTGACACAGATATGTCGTACCATTTGCCGACCGAGCACGACGATGCTTTGCTCTGCTTTGGATTGGGTCTTATCGAACCCGTTCCAATTCGTCTCTACAGTGCACCGAGCACGTAGAGAAAGAATGCAAATAGATTATTGCTGCTGATGCCCAATCGGTTGATCGATCCAATCGCAATTGCTGCCATGGTTGTAAATGGTACGTGATGTGTGCGGATGCGCGGCAATTGTGAGATTTTTTCTCTTTCTAACAACAAAATGAGAGGAAAAGAAAAATATAAAAATAAAACTCAAGCTCGATAAGGGTTGCACAAAATTGCTTAGTAAGAGCTACTTTGTACAAGTTACTTTCTTACTCTTTTCATATTTTCCAAAAATGTACCACAAGAGAGCATGCATCCCGGCGTAGAAAGAAGCGATCCATCAAGTACGAAACCTCCACCATCGTGTGTACTTGCTGTGTGATTTGTATGCAAATATGCACTCGCAGAAGCCAATTCCAAGGGTAAATAAACAAGACGCAAGGCAAAGAAACTTTCCCATTGGAAACACAGCCTCTCGACAGGACCACAAAAACAAGATTGCGACTAGAGTGGGAGTTGCAAGATTACTATCGTGATAGTTTTGATCCGTTTCTCATCTACAGAGGATGGGATGGCTAGTTTGAAAATTAGACTTAGTACTTGGTCAGCGAAAATCTTCGACTCTTTCGGTCGGGGCGAAGTGTGCAAGCCACAACCACAGAAAAGGTTTGTGAAGCGAAGCAGAAAACGTATCCAGACGTATTACCCTTGGTTTGATCGGTGCAAAAAAATCGGTCGAATTGACTCTATCCTGCTGACAAAGCTGATGTCCTTCCTACTGAACCATAAAATAACTTCCAGCCCTGGTTCGGAAACTTCGGGGACGAATTCGAATCAGCCCAGCACTTCCGTGTTGGGTGGATGCAATTGGTGGAACAGAGCAATCACATGAAACGTCATCCGAAAACTGTTTATCATAAGAGAAAGCTTAGGAGTCTGGCAAGAGTCTGGCAAGTGTCGGGCAATGGTTCGATCTGCCTTGGCTGTTTTTCAAAGAACCGTAGTGTGTCATTAAGTAAAATAACAAGCAAAATTGAACACAGAAGCAAGAAAAGATGGCTTCAAGGGAAAAATGAGAGCCTTTCGTGCATAGAGGACGAGCAAATGCGCACGATAATAAAATCCCATACATAATCCTAAGGCTATCATCTCTTTCTCTCTCTCTCTCGGGCAGCAGGCGGGGAGGAACGCCAGCAGCGATGCAGTTTCATTTCCGATCTTCTTGGCTGAGGGCGAATGGAGGAGGGAAGGGATTGGCATAAAGTGACACTGCATAGCTGCATAATGACTGCAGTTGGTGCAGAAGTGATTGCATTCAGTCGGTGCCGGTTTGGAGCCATCTCTGGGCACGGATATACACACACACTCACACACGCATTCAGGGAGGACAAACGCTGCAAACGTTGACATTTGTGATGAGCAGCTGGGGCCGGTCGGTAGAACTGCCATCTTCATACGGGACAGTCCTCAATTAGCTGACAAACTTCACAACCATGCAATATTTATGGCAATGAAATAGAAGCCTTGCAGGCGCATCGCCTCCGCCTGACATCATCTGCTCTGGTCGCTTCAGGTCGGTGTGATCAGGGAGGGTGGAGAAAAATGCTACTTTTCCTTATCCGCAGGCGGAGTCTGTAGAATTGGGTTGGAGAGTAGTGCCATGGTCGGTGACTCTATGAACGTTGCACGAAATCAGTCTCTGGTCAGATAAAGCTGCAGCACTAAAGCTTCGTACTTTAGTGCCAAGCTGTTGCTCGACGAAAAGAAGGAGGTAATAGTAGTCATTGCAAAGACGACCAACGTGACCCAACGTCCGCAGGGATGGATAGAAAGAAGGAAGGAAGCAACATCGGATGCTGCTGGTGTGGGATATCTAGCAGCTCACAAAACGGACAGCAAATGGAGACAGAGTGGACGTTTTTTTCTTATCTACATTTCGTAGAATTATTGAAACTAGACTCTCTGGCAAGAACGGGCTGAAAGTCGAAAGTCGGGCAAGAACTATATCTGCTTTCGGGATGAACAGTCACGGCAGATGTTATTTCGAATGAGGAATCCACTTGCATTGGAATGCCGTAAGTAGCAATAAATATTTATAATGGTTCATTTCAACGAGCGCAAATGTAAACGCAAAAGGAATCGTTTCAGACCACATCGAAATGGAATGGGAAGAGTTGCAACGGGGAAGGCTCACACCGGTGGTGAATACTGTTGCGTACATTCTTTCCGATGAGCTACAGGATGTTAAAAATAGACCCCGTTGATTCCGTAACATTCTAAAATACTAACCTCCTGTGACTGTGTGGATCAACTGGTATGAAATGTGCACAATTACGGTATCGCTTTCTCTTGATGTTTAGTTAAGGTATAATAAAATGGTAAAACCTTGACTTACCGGGATCATGGTATTTGAGGTTGCGGGCCAAATGTGTAAGCTGCAGGGGGATGTAACGCGTATCGGCTCGGGGTGGACTGCGCGGAGCGACGCCGGGCGGTGAAGACGCGTTCGGGGCGAGTGGACAGAGGAAGGCTCGCTGTAGCTCCCAGCCCACCTCGGAGATGATGCTCGCCTTGCGGAAGTAGGGTGTGACTTCACGGAGAAATTTCACTGCGAATAAAAAGAGCCCAGGAGAGAAAAAGAGCAGCGGTAAGAGAGATGGAGCAGCAAGAGTTATGTTAAATTTATGTGTATTTGGCGTGGCATCACCCAGAACGCTTCGGGATCGAACGATAAGCCCTCGGCAAACGCGCCGCGTGATGTAGCGGAAGCGGAAGTTTTATCAACCCTTTTCTTCATCACTGACCACGGGATGTGGAGCGCGAGCGCAACCTAGCCTTGGAGCAGTAAATTAGAACAGTTCGGTTTTTGTTCGCAAAAAAAAGGATGGATACGAGGACGATGGTACGATATAATGGTGGGTTACTGTGTGAGCTATTAGCGGGCTTATGAAGACGAGAATGTGTGGAGAAGCTGCCTTGCGGTCAATATTAGCGGATGGCGAAGAAGGTACATTTACTGAAGAGCGCTCATTTCTGTTGGCTACGGAATTGATGATGATGAGCTCGGTGATGATCGTTAGCATTATTTATTTCGTCTTTGCCACTTCTTTTCGCCCGTTTGATGCAGCTTTCCGGGGGCAGGAAAAGAAACCTCATTTTAAGAAAAAAGCTCTCCTCATTTTGCAACCCATTTTCCCCCCGGTGCTAGCCACCGCACCTGGAGCATTACGTCGCAGTGGCGCTAAAAATGTGTAAACGCTAGATTTTCGAGTGAATAAAGCGCAGTGACCTTTTCGCACGTCCCATCCTAACGCACCGTTTGGCGTTACTGCGGTACTGAAGCGTGGACTAGAGGGTGCATCAGCTTTGAACAATGCAACGGAACACCAAACACACATGCCCTTTGGCCGTATGCTGTGTCAAGCATAAATGTTCATGGCACTGTAAAATCGGAGATAAGTGTGCTCCGTTCATTTCTCCGTGTATGTATGCCTTTCTTCTATTTAAACTGGTCGTTATGCTGTGCCAGGCTGAACTCATTTTCGACTGTTTGAAGATTATAGTCCTTCGGGTTTTGTTTGCTTGAGCACGTTAAAGCACACTTTTTGCTTGCTCTTTGCTAACCTGTAGCCTTTCGTGTGTGTGTGTGTGTGTGTGTGTGTGTGTGTGTGTGTGGGTAGGATTTTTATGTACATAGGAAATTCACACATGAAAGCGATCCAATCAGGGATACTGGGTGAAAAAAACTGTGGTAGCAAAACTCGAGTGCAAAAGCGCCAAATTATCGCTGCGCTCGTTGGAAAGCGCTCGCCACTGGTAAAAAATACAATAAAGGGCGGACGAAGGGTAGGGAAGTCTTCCCCAAACGATCCCTTCCACATACCGTGATATGTTGTGATCCTTCAACATCCTGCCATCATGTAGACGAGTATCCGTTTACTTCATTTCATGTAGCTTTTTTTTTGCTTCTTCAACGTGCAATCTAACTTACATTAATGAGAGCTTTTTTGCCCCCGTAATAGCAGCCTTTGAAAAACACGAGAAAAATGGCAAACGTACGTTAGCAGAACTCTGTTCACTTATGTGTCCCGCGACTGGGAGAGAAAGGGGACAGAGTTTGTACCGAGGTAAAGTTTTCACTTTTACTTTCGTGTTTTCCCTCGCAGCTGCTTTAGATCATGGGGAGGAAAAGTTAAATTAAACGTGTGCTCGATCGAGGGTAGCTGCATGACTAATGATGTGTGTAACTCGTTAAAAAACTCTTAAGCTTCCTGCATGCCGAGAAATGAGTTGTATGTTTCATTAAAAAGGCGTGCTTGGGCCAACTTTCGGTTGGAACACGTGACTCTGGTCGAACATTTGGTGATCGTTTTTAAAGGGTGGACTGTGGAGGAGAAAAAAGGGATCGGTCTCAAAAATTTTCCATCGGACTGGACGTATCAATCTATCGTTTGAAATACATATACATTAATCTATTCAAATAAACAGCAATCAACCCAACAAACATATGTCCCCTCCTGTCCGCACTGTTCATATGACTCTTTTCAACGTAATTGAGCATTTACTTACCTTTTCCAATGTTTGATGCTATTTCAAAGCTCACATACTTTCTCATTTTGTCTGCATTAGAGGTTCTCCGCAGGGAGTCTTGCATTCTCCCGAAAGAACGTTCCAAACACGCCATGACGCTTGCGTTCATTCCCAATCATTTAGTGCAAACATAGCCATGAAAATGCATCTTACAGCAATAGCACGGCAGCTCGTACGGGCGGCTTATCTGCTATGCCGTCGTGAAAATAAATGAACTACTCACTACAGGTCATGTTGCAGAATTTATGTACCCGGCAATTAGAGAGCACTTGGATAGCTTACGAAGGTTGCCAAGTAAGGTATGGGGGAGGCAATGCTTGTCCAACCGGGTAGGGCATAAAGTTTGCAGTTATTTAAAGCCTTTACAAGAGGTCATTTTCATTTGCATGTTGCTTCTGCTTCGGCTGCTGAAGGTGTACGGGAAAGCAACCTGCACTTTGACTTGCCATCCATAGAGGAAGAAAAGTCCAAAGCATCTCTGGGGAATCGTTAGAAGTGCAAACACTCGTAAGGTGGTGGTGCGTCGGTACGGTTGGATCGAACTGCCTGCTGAGTCAGTTTTCAATTACATCGCACTATTATTCGAATTGGTCGTAAGTGAGAAGTGTATGGTTTCTATTTTCTTCTAAGCTCAAGAGTCGATTCATTTCATCCGATCTCTCTGGTGAGTGTGGCCGACGGCATGCCAACAGAAAACTTTGAGTTATTGCACCGGGTTTGCAGCGAGATACTGCAGAGAAGCACTGTTTTGTGCTAGTTTGCATGTTACTGCCTGGCGCTGATAGGGCCATCATTCTTTGCAGAGGTATTAGTCATTAGTAGAGCGCATTGGACAGAAAATTGAACGAGAATGGATCGATGGATTTACTGAAAACTTTTGTAAGAAGTTTAACGTTACATCATGATCCTGCTTTAGATACTACACCTGTACTCAATAAAATAGTGTAAGTTTGTTTGAAGGGCCTTTCCAGGGACTGTAGAAGAAATCCTCTTGAAAAAAGTATCTTCCTGAAGCTTGTATTCTCCTTGAAAGTGGATACTGAAAGGAGAATGCATTGCTTTTGTTTGGATCTGTACAGCTGAGTGCCTGTTTCTACAGGAAAGCTATATATGACTTTATTTCGCTATGACTTAAGCTCTAAACCTCTTGAACGTCTATCACAGGTCGTCACAGGATCTATTGTGCGTTACTGGGGCTCTTTCGATTCAACGTAGCTAAATCCGATTCTCGGCAGTAAAATGTTAGGCATCCTTGAACAGAAAAAGAAGTGAAAAGATTATTCAGAAACATCGTTACAGGCAACGGTATTCTTTTAGTTGCTGTTTGACTTATCGTTATTGTTACCAAGCTATTTTCCTCGTGAATTGTAATATTATATGATGATATGATGATGATATGATGATGATGATATGATGTTTGAAACATACACTTATCTGTTTTCACTAGATTTTGTAGCTCTACAACCGACCAAACGATGGGTTAAGCCTAAATAAAACGAAAATTCTATCAGCATTGCTTATCGTCGGTTATGTTGTGGTACACTCAAGTGCCACAAAAAGCCGCACGCAAGCTGCAAAGAAAACACATTCCTTCGAATAACCTCTAAATGACTAAGGCAAGTATAGCGCTTGTTTCAGACCAAGCCAACTAACCTCACTCTTGTGGTTGACGAACACACACCGTTTGCAAATGCTGTTGTATTTTCCAAGTGAAACATCCCTGCAACCCCGAAAGGAAACAACACTAGTTAAGGTTTTCAAACTTCTTCTCCGCCACGAAATTAAAGTGTATGGGAGAGGGAAAGACTAGAAGAAACTTGAAAGCAAATGGCACGGTAGCAATTTTAAGACCATTGGTGCTTTCCAAGAGACTGCTCAATCCTTCCTCCGTATGGAGCAATTGTTTAGAGCTGTAATAATGCCGTGCTACATTAACGTTACACCCAACGTGTGCCTTCTACTTCATGCAGTAGAGGTAGGTCAAGAAAAGACCCAACCAACATCGTCAGCATAATCTTCGTGCAGGCCATTTGCAGGTGTTTGTGGGATTGGTATTGAGTGCATTCCATAACTTTTCAGAGATACATTAGTTGCTTGCATTATATTATAGAGCATCAACAAAACTTATTACAGGGGTCTATGATGACCTAAGTTAGAAAATCACAAAATTCTAGCCAGCTTCTGTCAAACATTCGAGCAGATGGAAGCAGTG